>AXCO02005992.1:0-17249 GCA_000473525.2 Anopheles melas | reverse complement strand
GGGACATGCGGACGGGACGGCTTCTTTTCCTTGTCCTCGATGTGGTACAGCACAAAGTATTGGTGCTTTTTCGACGGTTCCGCACTCATGTCCATGTCCTGGGCCGGTGCCGGTCCCTGTGGTTCCCGCACGGGCATGGACCCTGGTCCGAGCTTCAGCATCATGCCCGGTCCGGGCATTCGTCCACCCATCATACCCTGACCCGGCATAAACACGGCATTCTTCTTGGACGCCTTCGACGGATCCTCCTCCAGCTCGACCGCCTCATTAGTGTAGTAGAACTCGTCGTCCCCTCCGGGCAGTTCGCTCTTCTTGTCCATCGGAGGCTGCACACCGATCATCGGCTCGAATCCACCCTCCATATCGTCGGACGACCGGTGGGTCGACTTGTAGATCGTTACCGTTTTGATCGGTTTGTGCGGCACCTTGGGAAATACGAGCGGTTTCAGCTTCTTCTTGTCCCGCACGATGTACTCGATCGGTTCGTGGTGCTTGGCAGTGGACGATTTGGCTGCATCCTTCATCAGCGCCTTCAGTCCCGCATCCGAAGCAGACCCAAGATAGAACTCCCCGTCGGCGACCGCATGCAAACTGTCCCAGTTGTACTTCATCGCAAAGTCCTCCGCCAGCTTGGTGGAGTAGTTGCTGCTGAGGAAAGACGCATCGTCCGAGGTGATGCGGAACTCCTGCGGTATCTTGGCTGGGTCGTCTCCGAGCTTGATCTCAGTGCCGTTGGGGAGTACATAGTACGTCGTCACCTCGGAATCGGTGTAGTACTCCGTCTTGGTAGCGTCACTCGGCGAAGCGTTCAACCCGACCGACGTGGTAAGGTTTTGGATCGGTTTACCGGCGGTGGACGCAAAGCTCGGTTCCGAAACGGCCGGCTTCATGAAGATCGTAGTGCTGAGCGTTTTGAACGGCTGCTCGGACGGGTGAATGCTGGCGTACGTCTTCGGCTCCTGGAACTTGGAGAACGATTTGGGCGTTTCCTTCATGTGCGGGAACTCGTACAGCGTGTCAGACGCTGGAGGTGCAGCGCTGCCCGTCCCATACTTGGTGTACGGAGTTGGCGATGCGGAGAACATCTTCGGATAGTCCTGCGACACACCGACACTGAACGATTCCGGCGTAGACGAGGGTACGTAGCTAGCGAAGGTCTCGACCGGCGCCACGTGGCCCTGCTTGTAGCTGTACGGTGTGCTGGCATCGGATTGTGCCTCTCCAATCTTTGCTGGAATGTACTTCGGGAACGAGGCCGCCGAAGATGATATCTTCTGGAATCCATGCCCAACGCTGGACACTTCTGGCGTAGGACTGGGGCGATACTTGTACGGATCGTAGGTCGGTTTCTCGCGTTGCGAACTGGTAGATTGCAGCGTAGGATAGCTGGTCACCTTGGAGTAGCTCGGTGCGGGCGAAGGTTTCGGAAGGTCGGCGTACTTGTGCTTCGCAGGTCGTGCCGTTGCCAGCTTCAAGAAGTCGGGCGACACCGCCTCGGACAGATGCTTGTCGGAGGGTTCGTAGTGTTTGGAGCCGTGGTACGAAATCGTGCTCACTTCCGGCTGCTTCTTGGGCGGATCTACGTGGTGCGACTTGGCAGGATGGTAAATGTACGTTTCCTTCACCTGCACCGGTGGGCTTGGATCGAGCTCGTAGTTAATCGGCGCTGCTGGCTTGAACATATCGACGTGGTGCGATTTCACCGGCTTGTAACGATACGGTTCCTCGGAAGGCATCGGTTCCGGTTCCATCTGCACTTGCGTGATCGTTTCGATCGGATGGTAGCTCTTGGGAGGGTAGTACTGCGGCTCCTCGGTAGGTTGTGGTTTGTGCTTCTTTTCAGGTCGCGGCGTCTCGTAGCCATGGTGATGATGGTGATGGTGCTGATGCTCCTGCTCCAGCTGTTGATGGTACTGGTGCTGCTGCTGTTGGTGCTGCTGCTGCTGATGCTGCTGCTGTTGCTGTTGTTTTAGGAAATTTTCCTCCACTTCCTTCTCGTACTTCACGTGCGGGTTGGTCACCTCGGAAACGAAGTGTTGTTTCTTCTCCGGCTGGTAGCTCGGCGTGTGGTCCTCCTCAACCACAAAACCTTTTGTCGGGCGATAGCGTCCCAGCTCTACCGGGACCTGTGATTGTGGCTTTGGTTTGGGAGTTTTCGGCAGATATTCCCTATGCTCTTCTTCTCGCGGATGTTTCGGTCCCTTGGGCAGATACTCCCGATGCTCTTCTTCGCGCGGATATTTCGGTCCCTTTGGCTGGTACTCTCGGTGCTCTTCTTCCCGCGGATGTTTCGACGGTTTGGCACGGTACACCTCGAGCGGTGGTCGAACCTTGTGAACGGTCAGTATCGAACTGCTGCTCTGCGTGTCACTGTTTGGGGTGAACTTGTGGAACTCCTGGTAGCTGCTGCCGGACTCGTGGTGCGTAGCGTAGCTACTGCTCCCGAACGTTGACTCATCCGGCCGTACAGCCTGCACGTACACACTGGAAGCGGCCGTATCCTGCTGCTTGATAGGTGTAGCCTTCCCGCTTGCCGGCAGATGGGCCGTTTTTGCTACCGTCTCTGGTTTCGGTGCTGCCTGTACCTTCATCTCTTTGGGCCGATAGCCCATCGTTGGCAACGGTGCAGGCTGCTCGTGCTCGATCGCCACGTACGGCGTGACCGTGTGTACCAGCATCGGTTGGGTAGTTTTCGGCTTAATGTGCTTTGGCCGGTAGGTGGGCATGACGGACGGTTTTGGCGCAGGAGCCACTGTGGTGGCCGGTTTCGTCGGAACAGGTTTGCTGTGGTAGATGATGTGCGGCTGCGGTGCTTCCCGCTCCGGTGGCGCCTTGCTCGGGCCGAAGTGATCGTACTTCACTGTGGTGAACTCAACAAACGAACTGGCCGGCAGCGGGGTAGTACCGCCGTTCGACGGACCGTTCTGCATGTACTGCTTGCGCAGACGCAGCGCCTCGTGCACAAAGTCCTGCGGAGTTTGGTCGTCCGCTGGGCCACGGTCCGACGTGCGATCGGTTGCCGCCCGGTCATCGTGGATGATGACTTCGTCGTCCGGCGAGATGTTGATCACGTACTGGGACTCCTTACCATTTTCTGTGCCGTGCGGAGAGTAGAGGTCAGTTTCGTTTTGAAAATTCTGGATTCGGCTCGCTACTCACCAGTAGTTTTGGCGATGATACGGTTCGATGTCCAGGGTGAAATTGCAGAAGCAGATGCTATTTGATCCACATAGTAAACCTGTTCTGATCGCTCGTCCTCGTGTCGTCTGTTTTTCTTCTTGTGCTTTCCGCTTTCACCGCTGGCCGCGCATAGAAGCACCTGTTTTGGGGTTGTAATTTCATCATCAGAACGAATTGCGTTTCACCACAGTTGCCAATAAATAAATGAAAAAATAAAAGAACATCCAATCAGTAATCTTCACTATGGAACACCTTAAAAATTACACTTGTAGTTCAATGTAAATTTTAAACTAGTGCATTGTTCACTGTAGAATTGTTCACATGTCTTTATGATATGGTGTCATGTTCATCCCTTCACAATAACTCTTGCTCAGTACATTTCAGCATTACATTTGCAAAGTAAAGTTATGTTTTCTCATAAAGTATCATTTTTCTCTTAACTAATTCACAAAGTCCTTTTTTTCATAGTACACCATATTTCCCGATCTTCCCCCAAGAAACACACAAAACACAAACACACTGATAACTTACGGCAAGGCTTATCAACAGCAGTGCACGTGCATGGAACCTCATCGTAACGCGCCACGGTTGCCGAGCTGATACTGACTGTGCACAAACCGTGGCCACGCGCGTTTTATATAAACTCTGTCGAAATCCGTCCCTAGGCTGCCGCCGTCGCCGCCGATAGGATGTGCACCTGCAAAAGTTTCCTCCCGTGCGGCCAGTGCCAGTACCGGGGATTGGTTCGCTCGCTCTCCCTCACGAGGGCCGCCCAATTTTTGCCGCGAAAGAAAAGGAAGAGAACAACTGTGCAGTGAAAAAGAAATCGCACCACTTATACACCACGCGGCGCAAACTTTAACGCCAGACTGCGCCCGAGAAGAAAAGTCTTTGGCATCTCGGGCGTTTGTTAGCACCTCATTGTTGCGAGCCGCCCTTGCCTCCTGCACCTTCCATTTCGCCCGCTAAAGGGTAGTGACTGCTCTGCATAGTCGTACAAACTAATCCTACCTGCCTTTTTGTTTTTCCTTCACCCCTCATCCATCGCACTCACGCAGGGGGGAGGGGGGGTGCAGATTTTCCTTTCAGGTGGAAAACCTTACCTTGGGACGGAGGCGGGGAGAGTTTTTTTGTGCCTCTCATCACACGGCAGACGGACGGTTGGCGTTTGGACAGGATTAACAATCTCGGGGCATGCGACTCAGACGAAGCTAGCTTTGCTTGGACGTTGGTGCGCACAACACCCTCGGTTATTGCGATTTATAGCCCATGCAATAGGGCAATGGTACGGGTGCATTGTGTGATCGTGTGTTTAGAGGTTGTTGCATTGGGTTTGTTTGCCCCTTGCCGAGTGAGATTTCACACCGCGGCCACGGAATGTCCTTTCGGGCGGAGATTTGACGTTGTTGGTAAGGGCTTCATTTAGGTGAGTTGCCGATGGCTCCTTTATGGTGGTTGGAGCTTCCGATTAGACCACATTAACGAATTTTGTTTGATTTTTTGTATTCGATTCCAACTGCAAAGCATGAACCAAGAATTAGAGGATAAATAGGGAATGTACAATGATTTAATAAGCATAGCGTGCTGTATTGATTGCATACTTTGCGGCAGATTTCTCAGTGCATGTTTTCACTGTGTTATCACCTTATTGATATTTTAAATTTGAATCAATCATGCTTTGAGGCTGAGTTGTGCAATAAGCAATATTTCAATTAGATAAACACATTCAATTATATTTTTTCATTTGCTCATTGGTGCAGTTCATCGCTGACGACACAAATTCAATTTTTTTTCTGCCATTGAAGACTCCCTACAGTCATTTTTTGGAAGTTTCAGTTATTCCCGTGCTTGAAAAACAAAGCAAAAAAGTTAAGCTCTTTTCGATAAAAGTTGATATTAATTGTATGATACGAACGATATCCCATCGCTTATCACAGTGGAAACATTGTAATAACTGAACCTGCGCTTTGCTTGCACCTTTAATCTACTTAGACACAGCTCATAAATTACGCAATTGCCCATTACCGGATTTCGCGATGATGGATCGATGTAGCACGACCCGTGCCGTACCCCGCACACAACATTACCTAGACATTACCGATGCGGCCATCTATCTCTTGATTAGTGCGGTTGCTAATGATCATCCATCCAGCCAATCGGCCAACACAGTAACCAATCGTTTGGAAAGGGAAGTGAGCGAACGTTTGCAAAACATCGTATCAATACACCCAGAGTAAATCACCCTTTCACGGGGATAGGCATAATAGGGCCCGCTCACACAAAGTGACCGACCATCATCTGCTTCCGTTTGAAAAGATTTGAAGCTTTTGTGCCGAACGAACGAAAGCTCTCGCGGGGGTGTTCGATTAAACAGCTGATTTTACTTTTATGCTGCATAGACACACGAGGATCGGTGGTTTGAAACGGCATGAACGGTCTATTAAATGTAAAACTCTATTGGCAAAAAAAGTGCATTGGCATTGTTCGCGTGTTGCGCGGGAGGGCATGCGCGTGTGCGTGAGTGTGTGGCGTGTCCGTGCAATCGGCTGCATCGTCGAACGCGCCCAAGTGCCCATCCTGTCAGATGAGCAGATCCCTTAATGGTGCTTTCCTTTCCTGCACGTGCCGTTATGGGTCCTCTTCGTTGTCGCATCATTAATAATAATAATCGAGCGGTTGAAGTGATGCTTGTAACTTGAATGTGTCTTGATCATCCAATTTCAGCTTAACAAATTAAAGGTTTATGGGCTTAGCAAATAGAAACAAAAAGCTAACAATGCAAGCGAATGTGATAAATAATCGCTTGTTTAGCGCATCGACCAATTTATTTACTATTTATTTTATGTCTCATTTCCTTTTTCTTACAAGCTTGATGGTAAAACACAAATGAACACATATGTTTAATTTAAACTTTATAGCTCACACGTTATTTACGACTTTCTTTATCGCATCCCAATTACTTTATTGAGCAAGCGGTCACTTTAATTGAAGTCAAGTTCATGCAAAACAAAAAAAAAAACAAAACAAAACCAAACGAACAACGATAAATAATAAAATCATGTTCCATGCCCTAATGAGCTAATCTAAGCCCTGCCACAAACGCATAATGCACAACTGCATCGCCCGAACATGCTGCCAGTATGTAAAACGCTTCCCTCAGCCGACTTACGTTACTTTTTTTTATCTGTTTCTTACTCTTTCCCTGACGTGGCTTCTTCATTTTCATTCACGCGCAGACGGCCGATGAGGTTAGTGAACGTTGGTTTCAGTTTTTAGCGAACCAACCGCCCAAGTATGCTGTTTCACTTTCACGTGGAAAATGGCCGGACTTTGCAGGGCGCAAGTGGTGTTTGTTATGCTGTTGTTTTTTTTCATTCATTACCAATAAAGAATTTAAATATTTTAAATGGAACGCATTTGGTTTGTCCAATAGAGTACGGCTTGCGGTGTGCGTGTTGCTTAAAGTGTTGCAATTATGCATGCCTATTTCAGGGAGTCAAAGAGAGAGAAAAAAACAAGTGAAATGGAACGATTATGAATTGTATGAAAAGCTAAATTTATTATTGGTTTATTGGTTTGACAAAGTGTAACAAAAACATATTTATCAATCCGCTACTTTTTCTTTCAATATGCTCTGATTTTCTTAGAGATGCATCGCAGATTGCATACCTTGCGAGCAGGGTGCAAAATGTACATGTATGCAATCTGCACGACACATTGAAAACATTATCTTCGTACAGATTCATACCATTGTTTAGAAAAACTCCTTCCTCTTTCTTTTGTCATTAACGCAGTCATGCCGATCTGTTTCCTCTATGACGATTTTCTCTCGGTTGAGCTCGTCGCGTTATCATGGCATGGCCAGGTTGTCTACCTCCAAGTTACTCGGTACAAAGCCGCATATTTCAATCCTTACCAGCGTCTGATTTCTGGCAATTGCTTCAATGCCTATTTCAAGCTTCGTTCGAATCTCACAGGAATCTGAGGCAAGGTGACGGACTCTCCTCTCTGCTCTTCAACATCGCCATGGAAGGTGTCATTCGATGCGCGGGGCTAGACAACGACATCTGGCGGTGGCGAAGGCTGGCAGGATACGATGGTGGGGAATGTCATGAGGATGCCGGACTCATGCCCCACCAAGATAGTGTTCGACAGCGATCCCCAGTTCGGCATAAGGCCCGGAGATCGGGTGTCTACATGGATGGGAGGCTGCAGCCAGGGGCCGAGCATCATTGAGAATTATTGTTGACCGGGCCATGTCACATCAACGAGCTCTATCGTGAGCAGGCCAACAAAAGAGAGAGCGAGAGAGAGTGAGCGAACTGCGAGATGCTGTCCTTTGCCACATACCTACTTGGTATATGAGTTCATAAATAACACAATAAAAAGAACCAGCTAAGTCTAATGTTTCGCTAATCAATAGATTTATTTAATAACTGGTATGTTTCATCATTTACAAGTTAATAGCTACACTGCTGTTATGCATTTCTTTAGCTTATCCTTCCTATCCTCCTTGCAAGACGTCTGTCCATTTTGTTCTCATTTTTCATATGTCTCCTATGTCTCCTCATTTTTCATATAAGACTCCTCTCCTGACAATCCCATTGTATCGATCATCGCTAAATACTTTTGTTCCTTTTCAACACGTAAATGACAGTGTACCTCCTAACAACGGTAACTTTGTCGTACAGATTGCATGAGTTTAGGCGCTTCACAATTCCACCAAGTCTGTATTCTGTCGTCTGGAATGGAGCACTTTGCCATCCCACCGTCTCCGTTGATCCTCCATCTACGTACGACGCTACTAAACGCTGCTATTAATAATTTAAATACAAAAAAACAAACAGGCTGAAAACACACTCCCGCCAAAGAAGCATTCCTACACGGGCGCATCATCGCCAGCACTGGTCGTGCGGGGGTATTCACTAGAACTTTACTAAACTGCTAAACGGGTACCGGACAACCAGACGGACCGACCTAGGCGACCATTCGCGGACTCGGACTAGTGGGGCTCGTTGCGGTGGCCGCCATCATTCCACCCTCGTCCGCCGGCGTCGTGCGGCTCTTCTTCTTCATGCGCTGCACCATCTTGTTCACCTTGCGGAACTCGTCCTCGGTGTAGGGTGCGGGCGAACCGGCCGCATCCCGTTTGCTCGACGCTTTCGAGCCGCTTCGCGAGCGGCTGCCACCGGCCGCCATCCGGGAGCCGCGCGATCCCGACCCGTGATGGCCGGACGAGGACGAGTGGGCGTGGTAGTTGTACAGCCGCTTGGGTTTCTGCGTGATCGCCACCACCTGCTCGGTGTTGTAGTGCGGCGATGCCGTTTCACTCCGGTCTGTCGTTGCCTGCGGGCCCACCGACTCCACGAACGATTTGTCCTCGAAGTAGGACGCCTGCGATGGGTACACTTCCTGCAGTATGTAATGCTGCTGATGCTGCTGCTGTTGATGATGATGGTGGACGTCTTCATGATGCTGCTGCTGCTGCTGCTGGTGCTGATGATGGTAGTGTTCGTGCTGTAATGCTTCCTGCTGAAGTTCCGTCTTCAGGGAGGGGCTTTTGTAGATGACGCGCGTATGCTTGTGGCTGGGATAGTTCTCGACCAGCTTCGGTTCGGGCAGATAGTCTTCCTCCTGCTGCTGCGGCGGCATATGGTGATGGTGGTACTCGGCAAAGTTGGGATACTTCTTCGGTGGCTGATGCTGCCGGTGATGCTGATGCTGGTGGTACGCATCTTCGTGCGTGTGTGCGTGCGTTGGCGTCTCGGGCACTGGAGTGACAAAGTTTACCATCGGCTTCTCGTACACGTACTGCGTCTCATGTTCGGCCCCGTGCCCGCTGGGCTGCTGCGCCACGTACTGGTACTGGATCTGCTGATGTTCGGGCGCGTGCGCCTGCTCGTGCTGCTCGTGGACCTGCGCGTGCTGCTCTGGATGGTAGGTTTGGTAGTGATAGGCGGGCTCTGGCGCGGCCGTACTGTGGAACGTTACGTGCGTTGGCGTGACGGTCGTTTTCCGATGCTTGGTAGGCCGGGGCGACGGAGCTTTGGGAGCGTCGTAGTACTGTTCCGGCAGCGGGACGTACGTATTTTGATGCGTGCGAATCATCGGTACGTAGGCGATCTCCGTTGGATAGACCGGATCGGGCTGGCTGTACTTTGTCTTCGTGTGATGCTCGTGATGCTGCTGCTGCAACTCTTCCTGCTGCTGTTGCTGGTGGTGATGGTGAGCATGCACCTCCTGCTCCTGCACATAGTGCTGCTGATGTTGTACTTGCTGCTGCTGCTGCTGGTGATGATGTTGTTCATACTGCTGTTGCTGCTGATATTCATGCTCTTCCAGCTCCTTGTACAGCTGTGCGGCCCGAATTTCCAGATACTGCTGCAACAGTGCCTGAAGATGTGCCGCATACTTGGAAGGGCCAGGAATCTTCAGCACAATCACCGGCGAATCATCCTCCTGGTGGAACAGCTGCTTAGGCTGCTGGCCCGAATGATGCTGCTGATAGTACTGCTGCTGCTGGTGATGCTGCTGCTCGTGCGAGTACTGCTGCGTCGGATAGACTTGGTACACCTCCTCGATCGGTTTCAGCTCGTAGCTGTGCGAGGGCGTGATCTCAATGTCCGTCACCGTCTCGTGGGTGCTGTGCGTCGATCGGACCGGCGGTATGTCATGCTGCGAGTAGGGGTAGATCATGTATTTCGGCTTGGAAAAATGATACCCCGTATCGGCCTGATTGCTGTAGTGACCGTATCTGGCGAAAAGAAAAGAAAAAAAAACATGAGAAAATTTGATCACATTTAGTATCACAGTCGAGCTGTTGGAAGGCTCCTCAGATAACCTACCCCAGTTCACCGTCAATCGTACGCTTGATGTTTTTGCCGTCCGTCCCATTGCTGCGCTCCACCTTGATGCGGATCTTGTCGCCATGCTCCTTGAACTGACGGTCCAGCTCCTTGATGAAGTCGATATCGGCCGGCGGCAGAGCGGTAAACTCTTCGAGGATGGATTTGGGCGTTTTCGTCGGCTTTACCGAGTGAGCCTTTTTGGTCGGTCGTTTCTCGAGTTTCTTCTCGCCGGAAGCGACCGCCACTGACACTAGAAGCAACTGAGGAAAGAGTAAAAAAACCAGGAATCAACATTAAAATGACACCTTTTGCAGTGTTTGGTGGAGTTTCTTAAAAATAGCTTCACGGACAAAACATCTTAAAGCTCTTGGTATGCCACGCATAAGCCGCTCCGTCCACATTTTTGGACACACATCACGCACCAAACCAGCCAAGACTCACACTTTCGGAAGCGATTATTCGTTCACTTTCACGCCCATCTTCCACGTGCTGGCACGTTATCGTGCCGATGCAATAATCGCGCAAATCGCTTACGAAAAAAAACGCACCATAAAACAGAATGCTAAATTGCCCCGTACAGCACGCAAACCGCGATCACTTCCTGCGTGTTTAATAGGTATCGTGCAATAGTGCAAAAAACACCAAATCCGCACACAATGCACGATAATGTGAAGCACGGGTCGTGCTGTTAACCGTAAAGTGGCTATTTTCGACCATTTCAGCAGCCTCTTCTTGGTGTGCGCGCGCGTTCGACCCAAACTATCTTCGGCGCGGCTCGTTTAGCCCAATCGACTTCCTCACGAACCGCCAGCGCGTGCGTGATCGGCATCTCGCACTAACGCCGAACAAACGGACACGGGGGAATAAAAAAAACCCCCGCAAACTAGAGCAATTATCGAATTCACCGAAACGAGCTTTTAATCGTTGTGCTCCCGTTTTCAACGCCCCCCTCCCGTCTCGACATTGCGACCGCGAAAGTGCGTCGTTATGCGAATTTTGCACTTTTTTTTTGTGCAGTGTTGTTTTAGTGTGTTACACACTTTGTAGTCGGGTCAGCATGGTCGCATAAAAGCAAGTTGGCGGGTGTCGGGCTTTCTTTCGCGTGAGTGGGATGGCAGCCCCAGCAAGATCATGTGCGATCAGGCGTTATGTAAATAAGCACTAACGTTACCAGTGTATCGCGCAGGCTCCTGTGCACCGACGATAAGTGCGTTTATTTAATCGAAGCCAATCAAAAAGGGTACCGAGTGTGTGGATAAGCCACACCTAAGTCTCGGGCGACTGCGCAAGCGAAGAACAACTTTCATCTTTCATGCTGGAAGCCAAAGAAATTGAATCTTTTCTTTGCGCTGGGCCTCTCACTCGCTCGCCCGCCTTCGTGAAACATCTAACACATTCTACCGGCTCCGGGGCCGGCTACAACCGTGGTTGTATAATCCAATGGCGATGGCTTCGTGGTCCGGGAGAGGGAAATTTTCAGAAGGCGTGAAAACTTCCCTCTCTCCTCCTCCATTCACCCCGCGAACCTGTTTTGGACGCTTTTGGAGGACCTTCGTGCGCGCGTGTGTGTTAAGTCACAATCGGGCACCGAGTCGCACATGTCCAAAAAGGCACACAAAAAGTGACCAAACAGGAAGCGATTCGGACGATCCCCGACCCCGTTACAAGCCGGTTTTTCCAATCCGAACGTTCCAGCCCTGGAGCGATTGGAAGGCGTGCGCGTATGGTACCGGGGCCGATGTACTAAAGACATTTCTAATTTATATTTACAACCATCCAGCCAGCCTCTGGTATTGTACAGCTGAACAAGATGAAAGTGGTCCTGTTTGGCGCATCTTCTTTTCTGCTCTCACCCGGGGTGCAACTTTCTTCCCCCCCCCCCCCCCACCCGACCGTTGTACGAATTTTCATCGTCAGCAGCCCACAGTTGCACAACATCCCGCTGCAGCAGGCATTTTCGCACGTGAAACACCGCCACAGGTCAATGTGGCAATCATCGTGGAGGATCATCTTTTTGCGCTGCGTTGTTGCAACGTCGACTTTTATTCGCTCCGTGTCCGCGTGCCGTTTCCCGGTGTGCAAATGGAGAGTTGTGCCATGATTTGTGCTAAACTTTAATTGATTCAGCTGTACCTTTCACATCGTGCAGCATGTGGTAAAGCATGACCCTACATGTTAATGCCAAATCTGCCCCCACCGATCATTGAAGGACTGCCCCCAAAACAAGGGACTGTCCACAATTAAGGACAAGGTCATCGCCAAACTTCAAGCGTGTAGCGAAACATCCTAGGCTTACCCAGTGGCCCGCAGTCTTAGTAATTGTACACCTGACGCAGACGCGACGATGAAAGCAACCGGTGGTGTGTGGTGCAAGAGACATGCGATCGTCTAATTAGTCGCTAAATGGTATGGTACACACTCGTTTAGTAGCACAATACTGATCTAAAACGGGTGTAACGAGCAATTAAGCTTGGTTGAGTTGTTATGCGTTAGAGATGAAAGAAGAAACAAGGAGCTCGTGGCTTCCAAATAAGTTAGGTTGTCCTTTTTAATGTGTTCAAGATTGAGCCGAAAACTAGATGAGTATGATCTATATTGGCTTTGCATATTCTTTTAATATCTTTTCTATATTTTTATTATTCGTAATTTGAGACTCTAAAATAATCACGAGTTTCTATGTTTTGGTTATACCTTTTATTGTTCATGTTATTTTTTCATTGTTATTTGTTTTTGTTTGAATGTTTTCCTTTTTTTCATTTCTTATACTGAATTGTACCTTTTTTTATACCTTTAGAAAATTTTGTTTTTTTTTTCATTTCATTGTTTTACTACGCATCTTAGCGTTTTTCGATAATTCTCAATAACTTATACCTTTTCTTATCACTTTTATTCATATTCCATATTCGTACCTTTAATAGAAAGGGTTTTTCGTTTGCTTATTTTCATGTGCCTCTTTTTTAGCTGCATTAAAAGTGAAATCTATGCTTTACGACTGTGTAACGCATTTTTCTTTTGCAGCAAAAATTAAGAGTATTTCCAGAGGGTAGAGCGAAGAATTCATAAAAGTTAAGACATATAATTATACGTCTAATTAGCTCCGCTTGCTCATTCACTCGCTGTCTTGTGGCCCGAAGAGCCCAAACACCAAACATACAAACAAAAAAATCCACCTCCAAAAGCAACTTCACCGAGCATAATATCTTGCCATCTTCCGCCCGAACCGCTACAGCAACACTGCGCCACTCGAACACACTACTGAACGAGTGACTGAGTGACCCCGCGAAATTACGCAGCCACCGGCGGGGTACAACCTGCCGGCGTGAGTCCGCGTTTCACAAGCGGGCACCAACGACCAATGTTTGGTATTGCTGCCCGATGCCAGTATTGACGCTTACGGCAGCTCGCGATTTAATTGTTTCTTTCGTACACTTTTTCAGCTCCTCTGTCTCTCTCTCTCTCTCTCTCTCTCAATCTCTCCTCCTATCTCTTCACTCTAGTAAGCAAATAAAAATAAAAAAAATAATACTCTTCCCCAAGACACAAACACGCTTCGAACCGCGCAGCGCAAAGCAAACGCACAAAGAATCAAACAGACAAAAAATGCTCCACAAGCATGAAAATATGAAAAATATCCCACCACACAAGTTTCGTGCCTTGTAAAACCGCTGTCGCTCGCAGTGTAAAATTCCTCGCACCCGTGTGTATGTGTATGTAGTTTTTTTTTTGTTTAATTATTATTTGCCTTCCCTGCGCTCTTTCCTTAGCCCCAGCGCATCGGGTTTTAAATGTTCGGACGGTTGCGTGTATTTCGGGGCAGTTAAACCACGGCCTAAGGCTCATCCCGCTCCGTGTGGCACAACATCGGCATGCTGCGATTGCGCATCATCGACCTGTGGTCGCTGGCGTGGTGTTGGAAAATGTACAAAGAGAAAAATCACCCGCGGTGCGGTAGCGACGAAACCGACAAAGGCTCGCCAAGATGAGGCAAATAGGCAAAAGAGTGGCGATAATGAAACAGAGGGAAAGTGTATGCAAAATTTCGTTTGGCTCAGAAGACAAAAAAAAAGATGCAAAAGAAATGCTGAATTGCTAAAATCCAACCCGTAACACGTGTCTACGGGGCAAACGGGGGAAAAGAGTTGAATTAGAGCAAAGAAACGAACCTCGAATTGATTGAAAGTCCTTTAACGTCGTTTGTAAAGAGCGTACAATTAATTTAATACTTTGCATCAACTGCTTCAAACAATTGCTACCTCTTCAGCCTGATGTGCGGTGCTACTGGACCCCTCAACCTTACCATCCGAAATCATCATTAGGCATACAACTGTGCTGCTAATCGCTACAGGAAGCCACCACACATCTCCCCACAGCGTCGTACCAGATGGTTTTGCCCCGCGGACCGAAACCGGTAATCGATCGATTTGAAACACGGCAGAAGATCTGCACAGCTTCCTCCCACCCCCCCTTTCCCCATGGGGTACACTGCACAGCAACAAAGCGCACCGCAGCCATCGCAACGAACCCGACGGACCGATAGGATCGGTACTGTCGGCACTGAAGCTGGTTGCAATTACGCAAGCTGCCGTCCTGATGAGCGCGCGCGCGCAAGTGCCGACCGAGTGGACCGGGAGGGTTCCGTTATGCATACGCCACCTGATAGAGAGGATTGGCCAGCAAAAAGCAAGGGGGGAAATCCCCGTAACTCCAACAGCCGGTCATACAAACAAAGAGATGTGAAATGGTTTCTTTTTATCATTCAAATATCTTGCCGAGTGCGAGTATCCGAGTAGTGTGTGTGTGTGTTTACAAATGAGCCTCCAATAACGATGAGAAGGAGGATGATGATGGCGATAGGATTATGCATAGGAAGAGAAAAAAAACGTGATCGGGATGGTGCCACTTCCAGTTAGGGGAAGCGGAATTGATCGGGCGCGTGCGACAACCCAACCCAATCGGTCAATTATGTGTAGACGATGAAAAGCACGCTTCAATCTGCTTGTCGTTGCTGAAAGAACCACTTCGAGTGGGTCTTTTGTGTGGCCGTCACGTTATCCAACGCGTTCCTTTGTGATTTTATTCAAATCTAATCGGACGATATTAATGCGTTCACATTAATATCCCGGCTGTGTTAGAAAAAAATTGGATTATGCAACGTTGTGAGACACATACTGGATGAAATCACACGATGAATGTTTTTTTTTTTTGTTAAAAAAAAACCCAACAATTGCCAAACTTATTTGTTCGCAAAAGCTCAAGGAAAAATGCACAGCAACTCGACGAATGTTTGAATTGTATTTCCTTGTGTCAAGAGTAACGGAGCAGCATTTTAAAAATCAACAAATACGATACACGATTTACATTAGCAATCTTCGTTTCCCGCAGTAAGGTCACTCCCATAGAAATTGTTCATCCCCTGAAGAAGAGCTTCCCGAACGGGCAGGAACGTTGTTGCAGAATTAAATAAGAACGCTTTAGGAATGGTTTTGATCCTCTCACCACACAGTTAGCTAATTTATGTCACCACTCTTTGCTAATTACTTATTGTGCACACCTCCACCGGTGCGCTGCGTTGTACACATTTTCCCACATCTTAAAAACCCTCGGCTGACGCCGTGATTAACGCCGTTCGGTTTTTTGCGAGCCAAACAAACAAACAAACAATTCACATTTTTGCAACACCGAAACGCATCTTTTTAAAAAGACACGATTTACGTTCTTTAAAGTGAGAGAGCGTCGCCTCCAGCGCATTCAAGCCTTTGATACTAAAAAGTGTGGAGTTTCAATGCTGAGACCCATCAAACGTAAACCCTGAACTCGCAAACCTCAAGGCTCCACTGTAACGGAAATGGATGCATTTCGAAGCAAGAGAAATAACAAAAAGAAGAAGAAGAAGAGGAAGCGAACGATCGTTCGTGAAAAGCGTGAAAAGCCAAACGTGAGGATGCAAATAAATGGTGCCAGTAATGGGTCGCAATTTGAATGGCGGCAATATCAAACGTTTCTCTCTCTCTCTCTCTCTCTCTCTCTAGCATTGCACGCTTATAAACCCATTAGCGGCATTTAAATTTCATTTTCCAATTGGACAGGAAATTGAAGTAATTCGACTCCTAAAGACGATTTGCGTCGGGCAATTCGTGCATTCTTTGAAATTGTTTAAACTCAAGCAAGACACACTTCACTCCATTTCTTCCAAGATATTAATAAAAACGAGTAAAAACCCTCCTTCTACGTACCACAATTTGCCACCTCATGTTGGCACGGTATCGTTCGTATCACACGTTCTGGACACTCCGGTGCTTCACACTCCGCACCACACCACAAGCTCTGAACGGGGTTGCTTTCTCGTTGGTAACGCACCGGAACTGCACCGCAGGCATGCAACACTATTTGTTCACCGAGGGGTTTTCCGGGCACTTTCGTGCTCGACTTGGTGTTATTGTTGTGCCACTGTGTTTATTTTATTTTACTTCCCCTTTTGCCACGGGCTGTACAAAACACCAGAGAGAAACACTCGCAAAAGGAGGGGTATGTTTTTTTTGCACGTTCCTTGCCTCGGTAAGGCTAGCTATGAGTTGAACCGTTTCCTTTTAAAACGTTATTAAAATGCACATTTTATCACAAACTGGCGAGCGAACGGCATAATACGGCAAACAATACGGAAACTCTTTTACACACAAGCACAAGCACGAGGACCCCCAAAACACCCAGAAACCACAGTCCGTGTGTGGTTCTGTGCTGCTGTTCGGAGAATATACAGATACGGAGATGGCGGAGCCCAGAGCCAAACGATGCGCACGCACTTACGCCTCGGCCGCTCGGTTGCGTCTAAACGAATTGCGCGCCGTTTGGCACGGTTTTCATAGCGTTCACTCGCGGCGCACGGTCGGCGGGTTTGAGCCAGAAGCCTTCGCAAACGGGTGCCAAGCCAAGCGGTCGTTTGGTTTGGTCGAGTGGAAAGGGTTACCCTCCAGTGGGGGCCTTTCGCTGCCACCGCCGAGACTGCCGAGCGTCGTCGTCGTCGTCGGCGAGAGTGGGGACGGGAAGGAGATGGTGAGTTCAAGTGTTTCCTCTTCTTGTATTTTGGAACCGTTTGCCGTTTCGTTGGCGTGGCGCCTCCGGGACCTCGGAAGGGGACTGCGATGAGATACACGCTTTTCCACGGCAAGCTTAGATCGGGTTGGTTGTTTGTTGCTTTATGGAGCTGTTTTTTTTGCTTCCTTC
>AXCO02005991.1:0-17248 GCA_000473525.2 Anopheles melas | reverse complement strand
AAGAAGAAGAAGAAGAAGCTCTTTCATTACACCGTCTCTAAATTTAATCTTGTTCAATTTAGAACACCTTCAAGCAATCGGTAAACGGTAGCAGCTCGGAAAATGCATTCCCTCCGCACCAACTGTATTTGCGCAAGCTCCACAAATTAACGAGTTTATGCTCCGGCAATGAGATCGGTAAAATTCTACGATTTTTATGTAGCGAGTGTACCGCAATACAAACACGCATTCACACACAAACAGATACCGCCGAGTTTTCAGTAGATTGGATCCTTTTGGTAAGTGGTAATATGCTATATAGAGGAACGGAAATTTTGCAGTTACCAACTCGTGTTTGCGGTTTATGTATTGAAATGGTAAAGCGTCGGGGTCATATTTTGCAATTATTCAGATTTGTTGGTCCTGCAAAAGCAATATCCTTTTACAAGTACTGTAAACATTTAGTTTGTTATTGTCTGTACGCTATTGTAATTGAATTTAATTAACATTTTTCAAAGCTGTTCATGTCCAAACAGATACGAATCCTGACCGACGAATTTGGAAAATTGATCTCTGATTGAAGAGTATAATCTATTTGAAAACTTAATTAACAGAGCAGAGAATGATTCCGTCTCGAAAATTAACAATACATGAAATACTAATATTGATCGATCGGTCCGGGAAAGGAGTGTTACCTACTTAACCTCATTTTTATGGCCACTCCAACTCAAAACAACATCCCAGACAGCATCATGGCTGCTGCTAGTCAGACTCCATCCAAGGGTGGTTGAAAAATACATAAATTATTATTTCAAGAGCGTCCGGAATGGATGCCCTCCCAAATTTTACGGTCACATCGGTACATCGACACTGTGACAACGGTGCCGTGGTAAGCGATAAAAGCTTAACCACATCTCAAGGTTGCTGGGAAAGAGGACGAGCGAGAGAGAAAGAGCTTTATGATCACGGAACTGGATAATATCTTATTTTGCCACTTGATGAAAAGGGGATACCGTTCGGTGAATATTTTATCTCTTGTATAAAGTGGATCAAATTTTGATGATTAGTCCCTCCATCTTGGGATGGTTTGTTTTGCTGGTGGTGTGAGCTGGTTTGGCTTAGTGTACAAGATATTCAGTAACAAATTATTGTAACAATTGCACAATTATGTATTTCTACAACAATTTTTAAATTGATATAAAGCAATGATATTAAAAAAATACGAAATAAAAAATACATATAAAATTTAAAAATATCAAAATATTAAACTCCTCTACATAATTCATTTGGGACTATATTTACTCCAGCAGTTCGTTACTAGTCAACACTATTTGCAAACCGGTTTATCACCACCGGGTACACTACTGTCCGTGTCCTTTTCAAACAAAACATCGCTCAAGTTAGTGGAGAGAGTTTATTAAACACTCCTAAGAATTAACGCTTAAGTGCAAATCGCCACAAATTGGCTTCCCAAAGCGGATGATTTATTCTACCGACACCGCACTGTACTGCCCCTCCTTACATCGTTCCGCAATCCTACCGAATGTTCGGTGGTAGACGAGTAGCGTGTCAGTTTGAATTATTGAAATAAACATTATCACGCTCCCAGGATATCGATAGACAAAAAGCCGAGCAACTGAGAAACACGAACCCCAACCTGCGCCACCAGACAAACAGATGGAGAAGAATGTTTGTGAATCTAACGCTGTTCAACATGGGGCTCAAGCTTGGGATTAAATGGTTCCACAACGTCAAGCCCCACGCACCGTGCCGGGGCGAACATCTTAAGCACAATCGCAAATATTGCGTGATCACCCAAATTGGACGGCCGCTTTTGATTTTCCTCAGATCGCATCTAGGGAAGCCAGCCTAAACTTTGAATTATGTTTTATGATAATGACATTGATTTTCTGTCTCATATTGCAGTCGGGCCGGGAAAAAGGGATAGCCGTTTCGGGGGTGAAGAAGAAAATCGTTTTGGCTATGGGCGGGCGAACCTTTCCAAATCGAAACTGCAAAACATCAACTATGAATTTGTAAAAAGTTTTCGAAACCTTTTTTCGGGTTCGTTTTCTGTGACCGTGTTTTTTTGGAACTCTTCACCGGAATGTTTGGTTTCCCCCTTTTCAGTTGATCTCTTTTGTGATGTGCTTCCTACCACTTCTAAGGACCCTTTCTGTACTAAAAGAATCTCCTCCTTAAACATCTGCGGAAGCGTATGCAGAAACAGAAAAAGAGTATCCTGAAACCATGCACGAAAAGGGTTAGGGAGTGCCGGGGAGGAGGAATAGCATTAGCATAGCACTAATTCAATGATTGTTCAAACAGACCCAACGCATCGACTACATCCTTCCTATCGAATGGAAACAAGGGTTGGATATTCTTTATTTGAGTGATTTTGTTTCAACGCAATTTAAAATACACTGTTGTAACGAGGACATAACAGAAAACTTGAGTTTTGGGCAAGGATGATCCTTCCGAGGTTAGTTAAATAGATACCTTCAATCAAATCGTAAAGAGAGTCCGAATTTCTTTGAACAAGAGACAACACAGAAGAATGGAATCAGCTAAGATAGTTTGTTCTAATTCCAGTTGGTTGCTTATTCCTGATTATTAAGGATGATTTGGTGTGTCCCAAATTTGAATCCAAATCAAATTGTTTTTATAACAATGCAAATTTAAAATATTGTAACAAACTTATACAACAAACCGGTAGTTGTATGATCAGTATAACTTATTCAAGTTGTTAGTATGATAAAGTTTGTAGCAAGCTTAAGTTATTCAGCGATGGAAAAACATTGCTTTACGCACATAACAGTCTTTATGACTTTCCTGAATCGAAGGATGCCAATAGCACAGTAAATCGATTCTCCAGAAGTCATCTTCAACCATTCTCTGCATTTGCAATACCTGCTTTCGATGGCATCGAATGTAGCAAAGGCATCTGAATAATGTTATTGATTTGCTTTGAAAGGATTATGTAACTACCTAATGTTTGTGCCATCGTCTTCCACAAACCTGTTTGAAGTTGCAGACATGAGATTGAGTCCTTCCGTTTGATAATAATCTGTTTCTGGTAAGCAGTTTGTATTTTATGGACAGTTTCCAGCTATCCTTGCTGACATAACGTAAACAGCTAAGGAGCCAAAGTTTTCTGATTGAAACATCTTGAAGGATGCAGTATCGGTCTTATTTCACAATTCAATTGAATGGTAAATTCTACTGTATACAAGCCCTTGTTCTCAACTCTTTTACTTGAATCCCTCAAACCAAATATGTATTTATGATTTTCATTCAAGCTCATTCTTCTCATTTTTTTTTAAATCTGAAATTTTCTTTTCACCGTGCTTGTAGGGAAACTCAATCATGCCTGTTTGACAGGCGACAGATTTGAAATTTACAGTTACTTCGCGTTTGGTTGTTTTCCGTTTCAGGGACTATCGTTAAAAAATGGTAGCATAATTCTCCATTCCAACAATATAATATCCCTTCCGTCATCATCATCCTTATGGGTTATATTCGGGTTCGAAGGGTCGAGGGTAAGGCCACACGGAGCGCTCCCCATCATTGACACGTGTAAATGATTGCTACTTGTTACGTGTGGAGCCGTTCATGGTTTCAACGCTGATGTTTCTGGGCCTTTTTCTAAAAAAAGACGACTTCTTTAGTCACTCACTTTCATCACTTTTTGCTGGTTTCAAATTTCGTGGTTTTTTTTCAGTTCCCTCCCTCGCTGAAACAAGGATTGTTGGAAAAAGAGTCCGTTAAATTGACTACATATCGATATTGGCTGAAGGGGACGCGTCCCATATGGTCCTCCAGCCCTGATGCATTCGCGCATATTTTTTGCCCGTTCATTCAGCAAAAGGAGGGGGTAGAGGTAGAAACTTTTGTGTCCAAAGCACAGAGAGCTCCATCATTGCTCGAGAACTCATAGATGTACTGTGTTCAATGATGGGGCGAAAAATAGATTCCTTGGAAGGTTCTGAATTCTACCGGCAGTGCGCGGTGAGGTTTTGATAAATCGTTTTTCCGAGTTTTTTCGAAGCACACAAGCGAGCGAGTGTTATGTGTGGAAATGGAGTGTTGATAAGCTAAGATACCGGTAAGTCGCAGCTGGCTGCCATAAGTGTACATGGGCAATGGAATTGAGGGTTAAAGTGCAACTGCTCGCAGGGGAAGTGAAGTGAGCCGTAACTAAAGTTCGAAATGGTATTGAAGTATATGCATAAAACTTGCCGATTGTAGCCGACAACCCTTTTATAGAAGCGAAGAGACGGGAAAGAGGTTTCTACCGAAAATACATAAATCATTTCCACGTGAGCTTGACTTTACTTTTGATGGTTTAAATTTGCTTCCAAGGAGTGAGGTGAGCTACGAAATGTTCATTTGCAATGGTTAAAGAGCGAACTAACTTTACAATCTACCTTAGCAGGCACAGTCGCGACCAAAAGTATATCGCTAGCAACACCGAGCAAGGCGAGAAATAGAACGAAATCATGTGTGAAATGGAAATTACGACATTTTTATGAGCTCGCCTGAACCACCCGTGACGGAACGCGATGTGTCCTACCATATCTGGTTCATGGAGAGGCGCTGCTGGCTGTGCAAGGTAAGACGCAGGTGGTTTTTACGAGCTGACATTTAGATGGAGAGCAACATAAGAAATATGGTTTCCGCAGGGGTGGGCTCGCGCAAGGTTTTATTTCTCCAAAGACTGCGCAAGTGTGGGGACGAGGTAATAGGATGATTGAATTCAATTTGCGTTAATGGTCTAATTGGTACGCTTAAATTTACATTTATCGATTGCCGTTGGCATTTGAGAGGAGTGAAACAAAATATTACCAATTTTCTGTCCACAGAAGTGTTTCATTCATAATGCGAAAATTAATGCAAACGTGCAACTGGTGGGTGAACACGGAACAAATCAATCCCATTTTCATCCCCTGATCGATAGCACTTTCGCGTCACATTCTGCAAATCACGATAAATAATGAATACTTTGCCTAAACTATTGATTCGCATAATTGAGTAAAACACTTCCCTAGCTACCGCATCCGAAGCAGCCGCTCCTTCGCCACCACAACACAACGTAGATAAAGAATTCGATTCGTCATGCAAAACCAAATGGCATCGGATGTCCCTTACAACGCGGGTAAGCGAAAAAGCGACACTAGGATTCGGGCGAATCCACCCATCCGCAAAGCCGATTTATGTTTATTTCATCATCATCGTCGTCCCGAATCAATTATTGCCGGCTAACAATTTCACGCTCAATATCCGCCTCCGTTTGCCAGGGCGCTAAATTAATTCACTAATTTAGAAATAGAATTTCCGCACAAAACTCCTGCAGTGGGGGTGTATCGCGCGAAATTTGGGATGCCTTATGGATCGGCCGCGACCCAAATTCGAGCTATCATCCCCAAACAGAGTACGGAAATGGAAACAAGGGGCACGCGTGCGTGCGGACGAACGTTTCTGATAAATATTTCAAACCTCAATCGATCGATGATTATGAGCCCTAACTGAATAGAGCGGGAGTTCCCGGTAAAACTCTACGCGTTGGTTTTACGGGGTACCAGATGGCTAGCATTTCATATGGAGGAATATGTTAAGATATGGATTTTTTACACTGATTGGGTTTTACCCAAAGTATGAGTACATCCTCATGTAAAGTCATAAGCTGTTGGGATAATCTATTTTATGCTTTAAAAACGAGGCAAAGAATCATGTAAGCTACAAAGCGCTAGCATACAATCGATAAGTAAAATATGGAAAAAGATTTGAGCCAAATCTGTTCCAACACATTGCAACATTCACACCACAAGCTGACGCCTCCACGGTTTGGTCGCGTTTAAATGCAAAAAGCATACGAATTACAATCAAAGTGTTTGGGGTAAAATCAATTCAATGATGGTATCTGTTGTGCGTATTTGGCAAGAGGATATTTGCCAAACAAGACAACATTTCTCTGTTCCCTTCTACCCATCCAGATGTTCCGTTGCCCGGCACTGGAACCTCCCTGTCTCCTATCCCGGAAGTAGTCAATTACACGCCGCTCCAAACGGAGCTGCCGCGCGAAAGCTTAAATGCATATGTTCCGGATGAAGAAAAGTAAAGCATGCATAAACAACAAACAGCAACACAACCGGACGACTTGAAAAATGGACCAGAGCACACTGAACGAAACAATGATTCACAATCAAACCGCATCGGCAGGACGGTCACAAACTCGGCTGAACCGGGCGCGAGGAAGATGACAATTCACGTGGGAGGACCGAACGCTAATGAAACGTTGAAAGTTTCTGCTCGAGGCGTGGAGTGATGCGGGTGTTGGGACGCAAAAACGGATATCAATAGGGGAATCCCGAACTGGACGAAGACGAAAAGCAAATAATCAGTGTACGCAGAACAATTTGGATGGGAACATTTTTTGCTGTTGTTGTTCAAAATTTAGCTCCACGAACTCTGGGATATTCCATAAATGTGTCTTATTCCGACTTCCGACGGGCATGAACGGAAAAGTTATTTTCCGTTGCTACTACTACTGTTGCATTTACTTCTACGTTTTCCTTATTTACGATAAACTAATGTTAAAGCGCAAAACAAGGTGATGCCAACTTTCTCCACAACATCACTTTCAGTGCTACGAAAAAGGTACAAGATGGCGCCGAAACGAACCATACCCACATTTAAATGATTTGATTTGCAAATCAAACTCTACTCTCAATGAATGATTGTGGCTGGCTAAACTACGTCTTCTGAGTGCTGAGGTGGGTTGATACAGTATATCATCATAGTGTTCGTAATTGTAATTGTTCACAAATGAAATAATTGGTTAGAATTTAATGAACATTAAATGTAAAATCATTTAATCATTTAATTATATTTATTTATCAGAAGGCAAATTTTATCCATACTGATGAATAGTTAGTCCAAACTGCCAAAGTTCTATGAATTTCTATACTATTCGATGAGATATTAACATTCACATGGTGACTTGTTGTTTGAAGAATGGAGAAAATTGAAACCATCAAACGCTCCAATCTGTAACAAAAAAACACGGTAAAGCCATTTTTGTATCCTAAGAGCAAAAAAGGAAAAAAATTAAATAACATCTGCTAGCTTCGTGAGCAACGTAATTCAATCCAAAGGCTCTGACTAATCAATTACGCCGTGTCATTAAATATAATACCTAAATCGTCCTGGAGAAGTTCATGAGAAAAGCAGATTCTGATTAATTTCTTGTAAGCTTACATTTACGCACCTGAGATCGGTGTTTGAGATGCTGGTGTGTGTGTATTATTATATAATCATCAATGTAGATATCGTTGCGTTGTAGAATATCAATCATACACTTTGGCCAGCAAGCCATACGACGTGTTGTCCAATTCAAGCAAAAACTGCGTTGCACTAGAATTGATTACATCGATTTGTTGGAAAATTGGTTTATAGAAATAATGATCTGACAAGCCGTGGCGAGCTAGATATGAGAAGGCTCAATGATATCCTTCCTCTACTCTCAAGCCACCTGAATTGCAGCGGTGCAGCTACTGTATCATCAAAGCTCCGACATAAGCGTATCGCTCATCCAATCTGGGCCACTCGACACACGAACAAATTCTCAGGGATCAAATGGCAAGAAATTATTTAAATTTCACGATCCACCCACTTTACAACGGACGAGAAGCAATCATGCACGGGTAAAAAAAGGATTGGCGATCACAGTTTGCCACATTTCACAATCCTCCTCAAGTACAATCGCTTCCCGTGCACAGAAACGAGCTGCCTCAAATTGCAATCAGCTGCAGAGTGGATGTATCCGAGGGTTCACACCAGGTGCAAGGTGTGCGCTCCGTTGTGAGCTATGCTCGATATAACACACCAAGCCATCCGTCTTCCATCTAATAGATCGGTGTTATGAAATCAATTTTCTGTCGAAACTGTCTATCGTCCAAACCGGTGGGAAGATCATTTCCCCGCGACCATCGTAGCATCGGTCGGTGGAAAAAGGGCTCACGAACGATAGTGAAAGGAAGAGAAAAAAAAGTACATGTACAGATAGAAAGCTTCACATTGAATTGCACCTTTTCGTTTTGGGGCTCGAGTGTGCAGCGCTGTACTCGCCACACCCTCTTGGACGTACTTTCATTCTTCTCGCCTATCTCATGTATCGTGTCTAAGGCAAATAAAAAGGATAAAAGTAATACCCGGGCAAGGATACTGGCGTCGTTCGCAAATTGTACGTGCTCTGGACTACCTTTTTGAAAATGCAGCAGTGGCCGTATTGTTTGGAGCGGGTTTTAGCGGCTCAAAGAAGCTGGAGAGACCGATTGGAGAAGCTTTTCAGCTGAGTGCCGGTAGCAGGGCAGGACGGAAATTGCACCGAAAAGGCAAATATGCTTCCATATTTTGTGGCTTCCGATGGTTGTCGCGCGGGCGTGAAAGACGGAACGGATTGTCATATTTTCATCTTCACAGCAGGAAGCGGTTTTATCGATTTTCGATCCAATAGATGAGCTTTTCTCCTTTGTGATGGTGTCGGGGTATATACTAAGTTTTGTGCATTTCTTTTTTGTTCAAGCATTTAATTGGCACAGTGACGAGGTAGAAAATTGAAATATTTGCTGTTTTGTTTTAGGATACTGTCACAGTGGAATTTGGCAAAGCCTGGAAGTAGCTTAACCTTTTTTTTTGAATTCTATTTTTGAAATTGCAAAAATATTCCAGTAAAACATGGTGATTTACTATTTTATATTATTACTGCCCAAAAAAAAACTCCTTTTAAGCTATTTCACGCACATGGGCTTGAACCCATGACAGCAATGTTGTAGATTATCAATCCTATACAACTCAACGATTGTAAAAACCAAAAACAAAAAAGTATAAGTAAATATATGCTAGTACTAAGTCAAAGTTTATTGGCATGTCTAAAAACTAACACCAGCCATACCATGAACGCGGACTTGCCACCAGCCGATTTTGTTGCGTAGAAAACGAGAATAAGAAATGCGATGGCGTTAAAAAGTTGTTTTATCCATAAAAAGCACCGGTTATGTTTTTTCTTCTTTGCATGCCAACGTGATCGTCTCATACACATTTTGAAACCGAGCTGTTTTCGATCTGCTCTTCGAGGTCTCTCCAAATCGAGCACGAAAAACAACAACATTGAAAAAAGTTCAACATATTTGCTTATTTGCTTAATTGTATACTCTACAAGTCTTCGTTCAAGTTTTCTTGTTCCTTTCGCATAAGTTTGTTATTTAAATGTCACCGTCTGATTACTTTGCACTCATTCGTGTTGATTTATATCCTCTATGGATCAAGAGCGCACGTTTGCGCGAGCATTCGAAAGCCACCGACCAAACGACGATCAATGGGTTTGTTTTCCCATTTGAATCAACACGAACCATTAAACCAAAATTATGGCCCATCTTGCCGCCCGTCGTGGAGTGACGAAGTGGAAAACGAGCACAAGAAATACGGCACACAAACAGTTAGCAAATTAAAATTTATTGCTATTTTTAGGTTCCTTTATGGAGTGTGCTAAGTGTTATTACTTTTTTTTGTTCCTTAGATCGTAGAAAATAATTCACCATTTTTGACATAAAAAAGATATTGCTGCAACGCGATTCTGTTAGAATGAATATCATTTATTTAACGCGTAACCAATTCAGTGCCGATTGTTTGGAATTGAGTGAAACATCAATCACTTTGCACAATTATTGCTGAACCCAAACAAAAGACATACCGGTGATGAAAGCAAATTCCTGCCGGGTGCGCGTTCAAACCTGTCGAGTAATTGAACGTATCTATATATTCAGGCCCAAAACTAGGCCACCCGCGATCGTCATACGCACATGCGGAGTGCGCGTACTCGGTGCCACCGGTGGCATGTCCATAAAAATATCATCCCTTACCAATCAATTCGATTCTCGACCACTGCCGGCCATTCCCAGCACGCCGTCATAATAATGCCCTTGGGTACAGGCGGACACAGACGAGCACTAAGGCTTAGGACACGGGCAAACATAAAGGCATTACCTTTAATGGAAAACCGTTAGCACCTTTTCGTGTCTGTATTTCCCTGCCCAGCATTGTGGAGTATGTCAGCGGGTGGAACACAAACCATTTTGGAGGGTAAGCCCCTGAACAAAAACAAAACACAATAAAGCGTGCCGTGGTGCAGATATGTGCGAGCCATACAAGACGCCTGTCACCGTTGCTGCACCTCCTCTTTGCACAACAGCTATGGACATGTTTATGAAAATCGAAACATTACTCAACTTGGTGCTTCTTCTCTCGCGTCAAACGCACCACCGGGCGAAATCGCGTATGCGGGAAAACAACGAAACCGTTCGGGGGGTTTTAAGCCAAACCTGCCAGTATCCCAAAATTGCCAATAAAACTAACAGCTAGCTAGATAGCGTGCGATGCGATGTTTAGGACGGTGCGCGGCCAAACCACCGAATGTGGCCAAAAACTGTAGTGACATTGCGGTTAGCTTAATTAGACTACGGGTGGTTGATAGTTTTATGTTTTGTTTTAGCACGGTTAGATTAAGCGCTTACGAATAGCAAATGCGTGTTTTTACCAGGCGTCTGTGTACACATTAGCCAACGAGCTTGGTATCAGTTTGTGTGCAAATCGGTGACCGGCGATCAATATCAGTGAGCGGTGGATTATTGGTTAGGATAGAATGAGAAAGCTCCGGTGGAACATGATTAGTGTTAAACAAATAAAGCTGCCTAGTGGAATGAGCAGTGGGCGCAAGGTGGGGGATGACCAATTTGCAAGTATAACACAACAATAGATTACATTATATTTAAAATTTTTAGCTTTTGGAGGGAGATTGATCAAATTATAATCGCTAACCACGAATTCATGGTCTCGCTAATTCGCCCCGTTGTTTCGAGTGGGTTTAATTAATTGAGTGTCAAAAATCATTGCTGCACATTGCATGTATTGTACTATTTCAACATATTCAAAATTGACGTCAGGATAATCGATAATTAACTGTTTCATTAGTTATGTTGTTGCGATATAAGGTTTGAAATTTAATTATCCCAAAAACACATGTTTTGTTTGATTTTTCATTGTTAGCTATAAATGTCTATAGTCTATAGTAGTCTATAGTTGAGTATATAATTAAAATATATTATGTAATAATGAAATATGCAATATAATGTGCTAAAAAATTTAAAAATCCTTGGTTTACTCACTTTGATTAATAAAAAAAAATATTTATTTGTAGCACACATGGAAATAAATAATCGAGAAATAATAATCAAAAACTTTCTTTTTACACACACCCACAAAAAACTTTAAGAATACATAGCAAAAACACATTCCAACTACAAAACAGGCTGTCAGTTCCAGAAGCTGTTGTAAAAAAACTCCCTAAAGTACCACACTTTCTAGTTCTCCCCTTTTCGTTCTGCTCGACCAATCGCTTAAAATGACCTACTGATGGACACTCTCGCTATCTCTTTGCAGCTCACCTGCTCCCTCACCAACAGTACTATCTACCGTAGCATAGAAAACCCGCGGTAACTATACATCAAGAGTTATATTTATGCTACACCGTATGTCGTGTCTTTAGCTAAGTGCCTATTAAAAGCTCATTTTTCTCACAATAATTTTGACTCTCGCACGAACGAACAAACTTTCCACGCCTAATGTGTCCGCTGCTGTGCTGTAGCTGAAGCATTTTTCCTCTTTCCATCGAAAGTTAGACCCTTGGTGTTCTGTAGCCAAGGTACCGGCATAGCGTCGGATATGTACCGTAGCTGTGGCTAGTAAATAACTTTAAAATGCATAGAGTTGACCAAGTGGAGCTATTTGCTTACCGGCCACACGAAACGGAACCCGTGCTCCGTTTATCTTCCTGTCCGACATTTTTCTTTCGAAGTGCGTGTCCGTTTGAAACCGTTCTGTGTTGTGGATCACTTTACTCTGTGTGCCAGACAAAATATGATATGTACAAGAATTCACAGTATTATGTAGCGATATCACAAATAAAAACACGATTCCCGTCGCATTGAGTGCAGGTGAGATGCTTCGGTATTCAATGAATAATATCCAACAATGCATTATGTGCTTCGTTGGGTAATTCTTGCACGCACAGACCTCTGGAGCTGCGTTGAATTTTCCCTTCGAATTGAACTTTTTTTTCATTTTGTATGGTTAAATTCAGCAAACCCTTGGGACGAAATATGTTTACTGCTGTTGAGAGTACAAAAAATGTTCATAAAAGTAAAAGCAAAGCCATTTGAGAATGGAATTACAAAAAAAAGATAACTTATTGAAATGTTTGATAAAAAACATGAAAAGAAAGAGAGTTAGATTAAGGTGGGTGGCAATGTTGAATGGAAACTCAACGTCCCTCGTTTTTATCGACACGTGCCAGACGGGCTAAGCGTGTCTCTTTCTAGATAGCTATTCGAAATATAGAAAAGATAAATAGACCATTAAAGGGCATACGACATTGAATGTGGCAAATAAATACAAAAATAGTTGAATAGCTGTTAAAAAATAACACAACAAGCTGTTCAAACTCTTTACTTAAAAGTAATTTTACGTTCATAGTAAAATAAAAAAAAAATTTTTTGAAAAATGTATTGATTATTGATTATATTTTTATTTCATTAAAAGCTGCATTCCCACAATTCTTTGAGACCACAAATACCCTCAAAATAAACCATGTACGCAGTGGCTCATCGATCACACACTGAAAACAACTGAAAAGTTCTCGTTAATCAAGGTGTTTTCGAAAAAAAAAAACATGACCAACTGCTGCCAGTCTAACATTTTGTTCCACAAGAATGCTCAGCACAACTAATCGTGCATTGCCATTACAGGAATGCCATTCTTTTCCGAGCAGCTAAACTTAGGTCCATCAATTTTGCCAAACTGTAATCATTTTCATCGTTCGGAAGGAAAACGACCACTATTGAGCGTCACACTTTATGCTGAGTCACAAATTTTAAACGGCTCTACAGTGTTCACCGACTAGCATTCTCGAACCTTTTTTGAGCACGGTAAGAGAAGAAAGTGTCAAAGCGAGCGTAGAAAGGTTTCCCAGGGAACCTGGAGGTCGATCGATTGTCCAGTTGCAACACATCACCCATGTGCGAATGCTTCAACCTCTCACCCTACGGAACATCGTTTCTTCTTTTTTTGCTTCTCTAAATTACGATCTGAAAGATTAGTGAACGGAAAGGAAGCAGCGTGGGAGCAGCAGCAGCACACGATGGTCCAAACGAAAATAAAACCGGGTATGAAAGATGACCCCTACACACCGCCCTCCCCGTGCCTCAAGCATCGTAAGTGAAACGTTGGTGACGAAGCTTAGCGCAGATGGACGCCTTCTTGCTCCGCCCGCGAATAAACTTCAGTAGGTAATGGTTTAAGCGGGCAGATTAAAAATAGTTTTCCCGACCTAGTTCGTCTTCGTCGTGGGTTGGTCGGCGGCGAGTTTGGGTTGACCATTACGGACCAAACAGCGAGAAGAGGAAAAATGGCATATAAGCTTTGTGCAAGCTTCTCTTACCGCTCTCCCCTTTGTAGGTAAGCGTAGAGAAGGTCACACAGTATAAGGAAAATACATTCTTTTATATCGAGCTTTTTTTGTTGCTGCTTGCTTTTGTCATGAGGGTGCAACTACTTTCGCCAACCGGATAGTAGCAGTAGCTAGCTTTGGCGTAATTGCAACTTTGTTATTGGGCTTTAGAAGTAGAGTAATGGAGCTGAAAACAAGAGGATAGTTAAGGTAGGGCAGTGAAAACCCTTACTATAGCTGTAGAATAGCTTGAACCATCCATGTCCAGAGACATCTAGCTGGGAGGGCATAATGATGGCGCAGATAAATAAGTACAGCTTTCTAAAAGACTGCAAACGGTTGGTGCTACTGACACAATTAGTGACATTTTACTAAGCATTGAGGTAAGTGTTGGCACTTGCAAGGGATGTGGTACCATTATGTTTAATATTTTAGAAGGCTTTGGAAAATGTCAACAACACAAAAAACGAGCATGACACACTCAAATTTGTTCCATGCAGCCAAACATGACTACTAATGCATGCAACAATTTCGTAGTTTCAGAATTCTAAGCAATATTTTTAACATCAATATTGCACATAGCATCATTGAAAAAGCGTGTTTTCCCCCCCATCGATTTCCATTTTTTCAATCGATCATTGTCTATCAGTCCCAACAATGGTGACCCAATAGTGCAATTCCATGCCATATTTTCGAGTTTTTGCTTTCCTCTATCGAGTTTATGCTATCCTGAACGTACGGTGAACAAAAGCCAATCCATCAAATAGTTTTCAATTTCGGAGAATAATCACAGGTAAATGGAAAATATTGTTCTCACAAAGTCACCACAACAACTACAAAAACTCCCTTGTCCCGTTTATTTACACAAGGATCTATTGCATATGTTGTTGTCCACATCCAATTCTGAGTTCAGAGGTAAATGCATAAAATATTATGCGAAAAATTCTTGATCAACGACGAATGAAAGTACAAAAACAGTAACACAACCTAAAGTATAAAAAAGACTGTTCAATTTATTTCACCACCGTACCACCAGATAAAGGATGCAAAGCATGGCATAAAAAACGGGAAAACAAAATGTTACAATACGCAATGAAAGGCGGAGAAAAATGTGCTCATTAAGCTGGCGCAGGTAACAAATTATTCAATTACACTGAGACGGGAGACGAGCTGAACGCAACATTGGGCACGAGTTGCGCAGATGGTTGGTGGATTTTTTTTTTGCCACTAAAGCATACTCATTTCGAGCGAACGTGAATAATTTACCGTGGCAAATGGAGTTGAGCTGACTTGTCCACGTGGTCAACAGTGGCCACACATCTGCACAAGCATCAACGTATGATGGAAAATGTTGATCCCGGTGAGCGAAAACGAAACACAAAAGCAGGTCGCATTACACTAACAGCACGGTGAAACAATGTTGCGTTTCCGCGGCTTCATAATTGAATCGAATTGTGGAAGGGAAGTTTGGAGGGTGCGCGCAACCGTTTTTCTCTTGGCAAGTTCGATCAAATATTGACAGGATTAAACTGTACTCGATCTAGCGCAACCGAACCGCGTCGTGCCCGCCTGTTTTGACAGGTCACAAATAAACCGAAGCAAAGCAACTGTCACTGTGGCCGCCTGTTTAGCCTCGTTTAGTCCCGCTTCCAGCCCGATCCAAAGTAACGGAACGGAGCACAGCCCATTTTCTTCCGATTCATTAACCAATTGTTTAAATAGGGTTCAGTGAGCAGCGATTTCTCGAACGTCTCGAATAATTACATCCACGAGGGCAAGTGGGGCAATGAGACCGCTCCAGGGGTCTGCCCGATACTTCAGTTTAAGGTGCCTTCTCCTCAGCGAGACCTTTCTCGAATGGCAACTTCAAGCTTCAACTGTGTCAGGTTTTAGCTAGCCCAACTTCCGTTCGTCTCAATTATATTCCCCTGCCGATCGGATGCTCTATCCCGGTGGTTGGGAAATAAATATTGCGGAACCCATGGTTGAACGGGAAACCAAAAAAAAAAAGAAAGAAAACTCAAGGGATAATTGGTACACGCGTTAGAGTAAAAGGCAAGGGAAAAACGGCCTCGAAACTAGAAATAAATCGCTCGATCATCAGTTTTCGCTTTTCTACACGACCGTGCACGTGTCTTTTTTCCGCTCTATTCACACACACACACAGCATCGTTGCTGCAAAGGGGGATAAGTAATGTGTGAGTCTGATGACTGATATTTATTTAATTATTTTCCACTTTCTCATTTTTTTTTCGTGTGCTACTGATTTTGTTATACCATTTTTCTTTGGCACCTCGACACATCCGGCCCAGTGTTATTAATCGACATTGGTGGCTCTGTGATTCAGTCTGTCGTGCGTGAGTGTTTCTTTTTTCTACTGCAGGACAGAGTGAAAGAAATGAGGGGAAGAAAAATCAACAACCTGTCCGGAGATGGCGCTTCTTCAGTAGGTCACTCGGTCTTGAATGCGACGAGATGACGCTCCCCAGGGTACTGAACTCACGCATCAGTTTATTAGTGTGCTTCAATTGGCAAAGTATTTAACGAAAAAAAAAACAAATACAAAAACACACACCACTAATATTGCAAACCCACCCATGTGCACGGATCCGTGACACCGAAGCAAATAAAAACACTGAACTCGTTCGTTTGTGACACATTTCGTGTCAATTGGAGTTGTGTATGTGCGTGAGAGGAAAAAGTAATAAACGACAGCTTTAGCGCTTCCAACACATTGAAACGATGGATTGCATTGACTTGAGTCACTTAATAAATCGTCTCCATCACTATTATTGCCCACAAGCATCATAAAACAATTAGCCCCACACAGCCACACCCCGCAGCAAGAAAACAAGGGAATGGAGCGAGGGATTTTGCACAGGGTGGTATGTATGTGTAGTCTTGTGGTGGTGAGATTTGTAAAAAAAATAACTACACGAACGGTGGGCGGGAAGTGCAAGTGCATTCCGTGCAAACAGTAATAATTGAGTTATTTATTTATTAAATCGGAAAATGGAATGAAATGAGTTTACCCTGACCGCCGTAGCCGGGAGCAAGCTGGAGAGTGAATAGTTTTTGAAATGTTTATGTTTGCATGAGCTCGTAGGGAGTCGAGTGCAAATCATTAATTCAATGTGATGTGTGCTCCTGTGCACAGGGAATGATATTTATTAACAAACTTATTTGTTATTTGAAGAATATTTGTTTTACAAACTTAGCTTACAATATAGGTAGTGCTTTTTAACAATTCAAGCAAAATAAAAGCTTAAAATCTATTATTTTCCCTTCGTTCACAACAACTTTACATCCGCAGGGAAACCCGATACAGCCAAAGCAGCGGGCTGCTCCGCTCCTAATGCGAATAATCCATTCAGTTATGTCTCCACCGTTTCTCGTACGATTTACACACCTCGCCGCCACACCCGTTTTAAATGCCCCCCAGAAGCTGAATCAGTGTTTGAACTTTTCCAACAATGGTATTGTTCTTTTGACGCCTCGGCAAACAAAACGCACAGGAAAAGCTTTTCTACGCCTTTTCCGCTGTCGCTGTCTGCTAGCTTTCACTAAAACTTTGCTCTACCATCAAACCAGCGGCGTTCTCGTGCAAACGAGCGGAGCGAAGTGTGTGTGTGTGTACCAGGCGGAGAAAAGTGTGCTAACTTTCTTGCAATCCAGCAGTGCTGCTTCGTCTTGTACACTTTTCGGTCT
>KI920854.1:4056-19811 GCA_000473525.2 Anopheles melas | reverse complement strand
TTGATCATTATTTTTAACCACAGCCACGACGGCATGAAACCGACACGCGGCCGGACCATTTGCCCTGGCCGCACAAGGTGTGATGAAATACAATGCAAATTAAAACCAAAAAAAAAACAAACCAACGTGTTAGAAAGGTACTTGCCAAAAGGTTCGCATTGTACCAACGCACCGCACCGCATGGTAAATGAGAGTACCATCGAGGAGGTCACAATCAAGAGAGAAAGAGAGAGAGAGAGAGAGTTAACAAAAAGGTTAAAGGTTACGGGATGGTTTGGAGTTATGGGGAGATCGAAAGAATAATTCACTATTCGTTTTGTGTGCTACTGAAAGCGGTCAAAAACCAAAAAGGTGATAGGTTTGGTTGTTTCTTTAATTTAATTAAATTTTTAATGAGCTTTGAAATTTAATTGAGTGAGCTTTTGAAAAGAACATGAACGATTGACATATTTTGAATTGATACCCATTTCCAACATAAAATTGTTCATTCGTTTAGGCTTTTGTGGATTTGCAAATGGTATAAGCAAATGGTTGATTTCACATTTTACTATGCTATATTTACTATGCAGTGTTCTCGATGTGTGTTTCGATTTTAATCACGTTTCAACATTATTTCATTTTACGTGTTAATAAACAATACGCACCGTTGCTGTAGTTCATCTGTAAGCTTATTACTGCTAAGCGCAGAGAATTGACTAAACTATCTCTTTAAAGGTAGTTTTGATGACAGCAGGCTTGCGTTTGTTTTGCGCCGCATGAGCAATTTGTTATCTGACGGTTTAAAACTGACCATTTCCCCATTACCATCAAAGCTTGCATCCGCACTGACCCTTATTGCACATTTTAATCATTTGCTAAAACAATTTAAAAAAGCACACACACTCACCATTAGCTGTCAGATTAATCTGTTTTTGTTTGCTTTTTTTTTGTTTTTCAATCACGTTCCACGCACCTCATCTTCACCCCGTTGTTGGCTGTGGTTTAGATGTGGCCGTTCCGAGCCGTAACACTAACTAATGTCACAGCCGGGTGTTTGGCGCAAAGCAAAGCAAAAACCTCAACCATATTGTAACACAGCCCTCGTACAGCTCTCGCCCAGCATGACAATAAAGTGCGCGTTTTATTGTTACTCTTGCTTCCCCGCTTGCATGTTTAATAATGATGATGTCAAGGGATGTTCCGGGATTGCAACCGCACATTTGTTAACCCAAACGTGGCCATCCACGCGACCGAGTGGTGTTAAACAGTGGGCAGATGCAGCAAAGCGGTGGGGAGCGCAACTAATGGACCAAACTCATCATGACGCATTGTAATCGCAATAAACCAAGTCGCGATCAACGATGTGACGAAAAAAAAACACTGTTGAATCGTGGTTTTCTATGTTGTGTTGGTCGGTTCACTTTGGCTTCCCACCGCAGTTGTGTCTGTACCACATCAAAGGCTAGATTTGGCTAGCGGTATTCCTTATCTGCTCTCGTTCGGTTTGAATAGACAATATCGGTATTCGTAGCACGTGGTTCGTATCATTTGGACATAATTTTATAATGAAAAGCTGAATCCAATGATAGGAAAATGATTGTTTGTATTTTAAAATGTAAATAATACAGGAACCATCTGATATCTAGGTTGTACAGTCGAGTCGAAAGCAGATTGAACATTGAATGTAATATATTTTTCAATATATTCAGGAGTATTTTTTCATAAAATCCTTTCATTTCCAGTTTAGAATTCTAGACTTTGACTGATTCGTTTACCGATAGAATGAATGGCAGTCATACTGTATGGGAAGCTTGTAGTTTGCAATATTTAATATCACGACTAGTGATGGGTGATGTTGGTAAACATCTGGAGTCGACTTCGATACGACACCGAAAATTTCGGACCTGACTCCGGAAGATAGGTCCGCCCAGCACTATCTGGCGCCGTTTGGAATCGCTCGGAGTTGTCCGGAGGTTTTCGGAGTCGGAATCATCCGGAGTTGGCCAGAGTCGGCTGGAGTCAAAGTCGTCTGGAGTCGTCCGGAGTCGATCGGAGACGCTTAGAGACGCCTGGTGCAATGTTTATGTGGATAGGTAATTCATCTCCGATTCTGACTCCTGCTGACTCCGGTCGACTCGAACCGGTATTTTTAGAAAGAAAGATCTGTAGTGCACTCTCAAAGCGAAAAATGACAACAACACCTCCGGAAGTGAAATGTCTCCGGACGGCTCCGACTACGGGCGTAGCTAGTGGTTCCGGAGTCATGGGTGCACACCAGAAAGCAAATATCTAATCAAGTAATGCCTGCTATGAAGTCATATGCTTTATAGACAAACAATGGAACCAACGGACTTAATGATTTCAAAGGTTGGACTACAAAAATACGCATAATGCTTTGCTGGAGTGCTGGACTCATTCGAAACATGAAAGACTTCATAAAAGATGGACACCATCTGCTACTTACCGTTTCATGGTGACCACGCATCTGTGTACTTCCCTTCCACCAGGTAATGGTTGGAGCTGGGCGCGAACCGAGCACTTCGCACTGCAGATCATACGTGTGGTTAGCCGACAGGGGTCGGTTTTTACCCTGTAACCGTACCGACAGCGGTCGCACTGCGAATAATGAGAATAATGGGAAAGTGTGTTACAGCTTCATACTAAACGCATTTAAAACTAATATTATACGCAGATGGCGTAATCGGTTCGGTAGGGGTGATTTTAGAGATAATGGGGATTCCTGCTGTCGTCCGAGTAAACCGATCCCATTAATCCAAGCGAACACACACAGTCCGAATACGTGTTTCACCCCAGTGAATAGGTCTATAGGTGCGTCATAGCGTGGTGGTGTTTCGGTGTACGACTTCAAACGCTATCCCTTCTCGGTTGAGCCTTTAGATGTTTTAGATTCATCTTCTTACCAGCATTTCTTCGAAATCACATCTGCATTGCGCACGGACATTCCAGAGCTGATCAAAAGATCAACTTACCGGGTAAGCGGGCAAGAGGTCATCCCGGTACAGCTCTCCGGAACATAAGGGGAACCTACACGAAAATCCCGTAGATAATACTCGCAAAGAACCGACTCGCTGCGTAAAAGGGAACCTCAAACCCGTAACGCATTCGATGAGTCCGCCTGTCCGTGCAAAATCTGTCCTGAGAGATCTCCAATTGGGCAACCGGCGAGTGTGCTGATGTGCAATGACATGGATATTAGATGAGCAAGGGGACTTTAGCACGGTATTAATGTATTAGCTGGCTGGCAGAGTGGCAGTGCTGGAATGCTCTTATCGTTGTATCTGTTCACCTATCGGACCGTATCGCGTTTGGGATCAATTTCAGCAACGATTTTGCTGAACCGGTTTTGCGGTTTGGTACTTAGAGATTAGTGGTATGCGACATTACTGCGACTTGTGTGACCCGAACTCGAACCGAACGTGAAGCTGCTTAAACAGGAATTAAATTTACGCCCATCGTGTTAGCCCAATGATGGAAACAATTTATCATCATTTAGCTATCCAGCTACCAGCAACACATGCAGCTCTTACATACACCGCCATGTTCCTCCGCCGTCGCAAGCGAACGACAGATATTGTTTCGATTATTTAAACTTTAACCAGCGCGGGCCCAATCTCGCAAATGGGTTTGCGAATAAAACTCTGCTCCGATGAGGTGTTCACCCAGCTCGAAAAAAACGGCAACGGCGAATAATTAATTCATTGTGGGCGTGTCGAAATATGCTGACATTTATCGTTTCACACTTTTGCACCATTTTGCCAAATTGGACGCAGGGGGCCGGGTGAGCGTGCGTGCATACATAATGCGTGGCGCGATTCATGCGTGTCCGAAGCAGTGGTTCAAAAAGGAACGGGGGACCAAACTTTAAGCTTAAACTGTGCCACCTGGTTGAGTGAAATCGGCTGAACCCGAGCAATAACGGGTGGAAAAGTAGTGAAAAAATAAACTCCCACTAAGTCCATTTGGTGTGTAAAATACACCCATCAGTTTTCATTTTTTAACGCACTTTTGAGTGGAAGTACACACATACACAGGAACCGGTCGATTGAAAACATAATGGAAACAGTGTGCCTTTATAGAGGTTTGAGATGGATAAATATAATGGGGAGAGAGAGAGAGAGAGAGAGAGAGAGAGAGACAAAAAAACGACCAGATCCATCAAATGAACAGAACACAGGCGGCAATCGTCCATCAAATACGGTGGGATGTGCTTGCTTCTTTGATGGAAATAAAACTTTTCCTGCGTCAGCGGCGTATCCTGTCCAGCACGCTACATTGTGTACGATTTGCCACAATCGCTCCATAGAGCGACATTGTATTATTTCTCCATTGTGTTACCCTCAAACCACTCAAATCCCGGTGCTCGAAACGAAAAGGCGAGTCATTGAAGCGCCACCGTACTCCACCAGCCTCGAAAGCCGTCGCCGTATTACCTTCCCAAACGGGGCACACTGCCGGCGAGGACGACGACGACGACGGCGGCGGCGGCGGTGGATGATGATTTTGATGATGATGAAAGAAAACTTTGATGCTTCTGAAAATTTTATTTAATAAAAGCGTAAAATCTCAGCGGGAAGTTCGCTTTCAGAGTCAATTAAATTATCAATTTTCCAACCGTGCTGCTGCTGCTGCTGCTGCCGCGCGCTGCCTGCCCACTTTGCGGACGGATATGAGGCCGGGAAATGTGCTGATGCCACTGAAATCACGGGCGTTGTTGCAGGCGGGCTAGCGGGATCAGCGGGTGGCGTGGCGCACGGTTATTGGAAAAGCTATACCGATAGAAATCCGACCTGAAGAGGAGAGGAAGCATCTAGCAATCCTCCCCACCGGTGGCCCTGGGGGGCAGCACATAATCCATGTTTGCCAACTTCACGCCCCAACCATTTCGGCAAGCAAATCGTCGTAGACGCGGCGCCAAATGATGATGGGACATAAAAAAGAAGGGAGCAGCACATCGAGACCAGTTTCGGTGCTCCGCTCGGGATATCGGGACCGGCTCGGTGGCGCCGAGATCGATGCAAACCACTCTACAAGAGAGGGCCGCGCGAGAGGGGCAGAAAGTGATATCGCTTTTAATGCTATTAGCCTCCACACAAACGGATTGAATGGTTTTTTAAGGGGGGCGAAGAACGGGAAAGTGAGGGAGAGCAAAATCTGTGAAAGACGAGTAAAGATTTTGAAAGCATAATTTTTATATCCTTGATGTTATTTCTCCGTCCCTCTCTCTCTCTTTCTCTCTAATTCACTCTGTTTCTTCCACAAACTCCATCTCATCGTATCCGGTGCTAGCGTCTGCACTTATTAGTGTCATCATCTGGCGATTGAGGAAGGATCGATTTTGTGGTAATAATATTAGAGCAGCTCCGTAGACCCGTGGACGATGCGTCCGCTGTCGCAGTTAGTGTGAATGATTAATTTCAATTTAACATCGTTTAGGGTTCTTTTTTTTACGAATTGTGAATCGCTGACGGAAATTAAGCACGGCAACGACACGTGGCAGAGTTAATTGTGGCACTGGGAAAACGATACGTCATTATAATCACACCATGGCCAATCGAACGTTCCAGCAGAGAGTGACCCGCCAGGTTTGCACTACCTGTAGCGTGGGTTCGGAAACTTATTAATCAACGCCTACCCGCTCCATTTGCTGGTCCGTTGCCTTTGAGCACTTGTTTGTTGCAGGCCATTCCACCACCACCACCACCACCACCACTGACAATTGTGCGGAAATGGGAATAAAGTTCGGCTCGGAAGTGGCTTTTTCACAAAGAAAAAGCTCGTTGAGTGGCGGGCGAATATTCAACCGCAACACACCGCAGGGTTCATTTGAAGTTTGGACGTTTGCTGGCTTTCGTGAGGTTTGCTTTGTTTAGAGCGTTGTTTTTCTCCAGAGGGCTGGCAGTTTGATTCGATGCGGAGATATTCCGGCTTCTTTGGGTGTGGGGTGTATTTGCCTCCGGTTATTCACAGTCAATTAATCAGACAGTTTATGAAGTGTTGAAAATGTTCGTGCCGGTAAGTTCAATTGTTAGGGCAGTAGCACAAAGGAGCGTTATAAAAACGATCAAACCATGGCAAAAGAATGACACTGAAGTGTGTTGAATAGTAGTGTTGGAATGTTTTCTAAATTACTTTAATAATTCACATTTTGTAAATAATTGCTGAACAATGATCTAGAGGCATTTAAAATTTAGTTTAAAAAAACAATGCGCTGCATAGTTGAGGAATATTTCCTTTATACAAATCAAATTACCCATATCTTTCGAATTTTCAGACAAAAGTAAAACATTAAAAATTAGAAAAGAGCGCTCCTAGTAAAAGTTTGTTTGTGACAAGCTACAGCAGCGTGCATAGAACAGAACAACATGTTTTTAACGTGTTGCATCAAAACAGTTTTACAGTGCATATTTTTACAGCATACATGCATACTGGCTCGGTCGGAAATACAGCGTTATTGTAATCGAATAAAAAGATGCTTCCAATTGCGCTCACAGCAAAACTGATGGTACCCCCTTCCGAGATAGATGCACGCTGATGAAAAACCACACTCCATGTGGCTTGTTACTGGTGCAATTTGTCCACTGCATTGCACAATGCCTTTCCCATACGTTAACTCACACACAAACACACACACGAACATGGCTGGACCCCGCATGATTAGATTTACGACGAAGGTAGGAGTTTTTACGATGTGGGGGGAAAAAACTCACGCAAACTAAAAACCAGCTGTGCGCTTTCAACAGCAAAACAACGGCATTCCCGTGCACCTTCCCGAATACAGGCTCCTCAACCTGCCCGCATTCACCAACATGTGCAGTTGTGGTCCCGTTTGCCGGGAGAATATTTTTCTCGGTCGTCGGTGAAGAAATGACAAATTTCCCTCCCAGCGGGGGAGGCAAAACAACCCAGCAAACTGTAATTGAATTCCACCCGTCGTCAGCATTCGTCGGTCCGGACCGACTCCGGTATTGCATCGCCGCCATCGATCGGGACGGTGTGTTTGGAGGGGGGGGGGGCAGTGGGTGAGAGTTATCCACTCGATCGCACCATGGTCGTGCATAGTCTAGCAAGTGTGTGTGTTTTTTAGATCTCCCGCTGCACAAATCATCAAATACCAGCAAATAGAAAAGAAAATGGACAAACCAAAGATAGATAAAGCATCAAAATTGCAACAGCATTGCAAAAAAAAAATCATGCTTAATCTATTCCAATCTCCCCCACGGGGTTGTTTGTGGTTGGTCGTTGGAGGTCAAGCACTAAAACTACATCATTTCATACAATCATTCCTACGAGTCATGCAACACGTATGCACATCGACTCACCATGCCGAATTCGGCTCTCGTACGTACGTATCAGCACAAAGTGCATCTATGCAGCACTGCTCATATGATGCAAACAAAATTCAACAAAAAACACGGAAAAGAAAGGCATTGGAACATGGCAGGCAGTATTCGTGGTCCCGTGATACCCCCGGGCACTTGCAAAAGTCGAAGCGCAATCGAATTGAAGATGAATTTTTAAGTGATAGTCCATTAGTCTTCACTTTAGCTCCTCTCGTTCCCGTAGCAAAATGTGGCGAGCGTGGGACTCGGACCTGATAATCGGATTTGCTGTGGTAACGAAGAAAGGACAGGTAAGGACACTTGATGATGTAACTTTTTTATTGCTAAGGCTCTGGACTGTAGATTTGTATGTGTGTGTGTGTGTGTTTTTTGCAACACAGCGGCTGTAACACATTCGATTATTTGCGAGATTCAATTTTGGGACGTTTCATTCGTTTGGAGGGAGAACTGTAATGAAAACTTCAGTATCAGGGATGATACTAATCGTTTGTATTGTTGTTTCAAATAGGGATTGAGTATCTTGAAGAAAAAGGAAGAATAGAGAGGCAAGAGCTGATTGGTCGATAAGCTTATTAGCGACATGAGTAAGTAACTTGTTTCTGTTGCTTGTTTCTTCAAGCCTGGGTTACAGTTCCAGTGAAATTGAACGTACAATTTTGGGATTTTCTGCTATATTCCATTCCATCATCAGAATATGGCTTATCGTACACCAAAAGAAAGGATATTAAATATTCCAACTATTTCGGCTATAACACATATTGAATTCATAAATCAAATGCATTTGCTTGTGATTACCCGCATTGTTCACGGTGAAAAAATAATAGTCAGCTGGGAATTGCAAGCAAATACATTCAATTCATTATTTTAACTGATTTTAACTGATTTAGATCCTCAGTTAAGAAGTTTTTTTTCAATTATGGTTAAATTTCTTATAGTATTTCTTCGACATACCCTACAGTACCCTTCCTTCATGTCACTCTCCTGTTAGAGAATTATTGTTAATTATTAAAATAAGAAATTTAGTACACAAGAAATGTGATCAATAAATTCCACTCTATTCTACTTTACGAATCGGAAAAAAACCCATTGCTGATTGTGTCATTTTTATACCTGTCAATAGTCCCCAAAATTCAGTTACCCAAACAATCCCTCTGTACATTATCCAATCGTTTGTCCAATTTGTCTCCACCAAGCATTAAAACTGACCCGTTAAGTACATTACTGCATCTGGACCGATTTCAGCGAGTACCGAAACAAGCTCCGGCCAAGCTCAAGTGGAGCGAGCATTTTTGTACCAGCAAACCAATGATAAATGACCGGGTGCGAGTTGTACCCGTCGTTCAGTGCCGGTGATTCATTGGGCAAGCAATCACACAGCTTCCCACCCACCGGCAAAGGATCAAAAACACTCCCATTTCCTGTTGCGCACTCGAGACGGTCATTGTGCAGGCGAGCTACCGCCGGTCAATATGCTGGCCGTATGCGGTACCGTGACAGCGATACCCCGTTTCTTATCCCCGGGATGTATCAACGGTCCGTAACATCACCACCGGAAACCGAGCCGCATAAAGCATTCGAACATTCGGCATGCGAGGAGCTAGGGGAAGGGTACCACATTGTACTGCTTCCGCGCGTACATGCGCCGTTGTGCATGAGCGGCTCGTGGGCTTCCCTTTTTACCAATGATACGTTTTTCTTACCATTGCTCGGAACGAAACGATCCGCCAGCGTTTACCGGACGGCAAAAAGAAGTGGTTTTTATTTCACAATTCAATCCTTTTCTCACCCGGAACACCCGTTCACAGCCGGGCACCGAGGGATGGGTGACAATGCACCAGCACAAAGCGCACGACAGTGGCAACGAGACAACTGCCCTACTGGGGTGGTCGGCACAGGTACAGGTGGTGGTGCTGGTGGTGGTGGTGGTTTTTCTTTCGGGGTCGATTGTTAGCCAGGGTGATAAATCACCTTTGGTTCACCTGCTGCCCGGTGTACGGTGTCAGAGTTTGGTTAGTTTGCTTACTGGAGCGGCTGGAGCGGTGGCGTGTAAAGAATGTAAAACCCGAAACAGACACCGAAACAAAACCACACGCGCGCACAGTTCACTCTCTTTTTTTGCTATATGCAACCATTGTTGGCGAAGGTGATTCAGGTGAATAATGGGATGTTTAATTCTTCGGTAGCGTTCCTTCCTTCGCTTGGTGCAAAGCTTTAGAATTTAGTCAAATGTTTACAGTTGACTGAGATTTTACTTACAATTCATATCGAGCGTTATCGAAGCTGAGATGGGATTCGTTACGTTGTTGTTTGCCGCCTGACAGGTGAAGACAGATTTTAGATGCTTCCGCTCAAGCCGATGCAGTACGAGCGTGTTTTTCACTCGCTTGTCCGACAGGACGACGGAGGTATTGTTGATAACCTTGTTCTCGTACCACCATTGTACTTTTGGTAGGGGACGACCTGAGGGATGAGATAGAATAATATCAGTAACAAATTCCTCTGAAAGCAATCTTAGAGAGTTATTTGTTTAACAGGTAAGATGAATATGAAAGCAATACGGCTGAAGCCGTTCTTTCTGAATTATAAAAAAATGAATATGAAGCCAGTAACATATGGATAGTTTGGAATTTGATTGCTGAGCTCTTTGATTATTTTTCATCATTGGACATCAAGCGGAGATCTAAACCAAATCAAAATCAACTTGATCTGTCAATAGCTTTGATCATGAAGCTAGACAACGCCATCAACAGATTCTGAAAAAGCTTCAGCCATGATGTACAGATCAAACATAGGTCCGGTGCAGCAACATTAACGTCAAATCAAATCAAATCAAAAGCTGTCCAAAATGGACAGCCTTTCATCCTCTCTCAACCAACTTACCACCCGTCGAGATGCAGGTAATGTTGATCGTTGCACCCTCGTTGTACGGTCCCAGTATGTAGTGGCGTATGTGTGATCCTTTCTCATCCACTATCAGCAGCTTTTCCGGAGGCACTGGTGAACAGTTGATGCAGGGGCAGAAGAATGCGGAGAAAGTTAGTTAGACATTAATGGTGACAAAATTACGTTTCCGATTACGTTGCCCACCGTCTCAAAGTACACAAATATATATTTTCTAAAATTGAATTGATGCCGTTTCTGTTGGCCGAGAGTTTGCTTTAATGAATACACGAAGGGAAAACACTTTATCCCGACACGCAATCCTCCACGTTAGCATTTTATTCCCAAGACGCATTTCTCCAGCAACATAGAGGAATGAGAAAAGAGGTACATTAAATTCACCAACCCACCGTCAATTTCCTTCACACCGAGGAAAAATATTGCTCCAGGAAAAGGAAAACTTTCCCGGGCTCCTTTTATCACACATCCTTGCCCTTTCGCCCATTTGCCATGAAATAATTGTACAGACAGACTTAAAGCTCACTGCAACACGGCCGCCGGATCGTGGTTCAGTTCACACGATCTTACCGGCACTGTTGTTGCAGCGTTGGTTGTGCGGAGAGTTGGGCTGCTTGGGTCTTCTCAAACCTCAAGCTTCTGTCGACCGCAGATAAGGCCAGTCTGCTGTTGCTGGGCGGAACATTTCGGTGACGGTTGGCAGCAATAAATTTACACCACTGCGTGACAAACCTACCCCCGTACCGCACCAGCAACCCTCCGAAAGGTGAAATGCACGATGCCACAACCACAGCAGTTTGTAGTTTGTGTAGAAATGAAGCAGTTATTTAATGTAAAGTGAGTACGCAAACGGATGAAATGGGTGATGAGCAATGCGCTCTACGGGTTGGCAGTCGGGCATCGGGTGACTTGCTGCTACTGCCCTAGCAAACAAACTGATCTCGGTCCGTATTGCACTACATTAAATGAGTGTTCTAGGGGAGGGTTAAAAAAGAGCAGCTATCAACTTGTCACAAAATGCAACCAATGTTTAATGTTGCAAGTCCTATACAGCTGTTACAGAGAGCAGGAAATGAATGTGATAAGCTTTATATGTTTTTGTATTTGTTTGATTATTTATGAAAAAAATGTAATTCATTACAGCATTGTTCAATTTATCATCTTTTATTTAAAAAAAACCTTTTCTTTGTAAGATATATGACTTATCTCTTGGTATAAAACATCAAGTACCACCATATATACTCTTTTTAAAACATCTTTAGAAACATCTTTTTTAAACACTTCCCAAACATCCCTTTTCTAAAGCTTACTTGTAGAATCCATTTGTTTAGTTTTTGGTAAATCATACGACTGCTCTAATATATTCCCTTACCTGCATCGTTCTCAACGCCAAAACACATAGGATACCGCTCGAACGGTATTCATGTGCTTCATGCTTCCTCTGAATGTTGGCGCTTCGCCCATCTAAACTTGTGACATCCAATCCGATGCAGCTGTGCATCATCTGGACAGCATATTAACGATGGTATTACACAAACTTCGGCCCGTTCCGCATGCGACAGGCAGGCGGAGATTAAGGAATGCACTTGAAAGCTATCACCGAAGCCGTCCGACAGAGTAGCATTTGCAGGCAGCAGCAGAGTTAAAATTTTCCATCAATATTCTACCCAAGGCAGACATGTTAAACTTTTCGATTCCTCGGCACGATACGTGCCAGGCAGCAAGTGAGTGAGCAAGGGCGAAAGCACAAGATTGCTGCAGCAGTACCAGCAGCAGCAGCATCAGCTCGCGAACCATATGCAAACTTTCCCAAAGAGGAAAGTGAACAGCTAAGCGAACGTGTGCGGCAAAGTCATGACGTAAGAGAAAATAAATTCAATGAAATAATTGAATAAATCAAACATGCAGAGCGTACTATCGGGTGGGACTTTATCGTTTCGCAAGCCGATCCAACCTGCTTGCAAGAAATGCTTCGGTTTATGGAATTAGATATTAGCATTTCTCAGCATCATTTAACAGTGTTGGCTAGCGGAGAAACACTCCCCCCTAATCAATGTTCAAATACTTTAATTTTACACTCCCCTCAGCATTAAACTGCAGCCAGTGCTATGGCAGCACGTATCCTGTTTGCTTGAACGATGCTAGCTGGAAGTATGAAAGATTCCCCATCGAAGAATGATTCCCCATCACCGACCGGGAAGCGTCACCATCGACAAAGAAACGAAAGAGACAAAAGCTCTTTAGCTATACTTAGAGTGGGGTTTTTGCGTTCTATTTTCAAACTCAACGCCACTCAAAACTGAAACTGAGGCAATTTTAAATAAGCATTCTCATCACTTACCAAAACTCAGTTGAGCGTACAAGTTTGCCCTGGTTAGCTTCTAGTGGGATCTTGCTAACTCTCCCACCACCCGACCGAGCCCGGCACTGTTGACTTAATTGAATATACCATTTGGTACTTGCACTGAATCGACAATATTTTCGGTTCCGAAGTGGAATGCATCGGTTGGCAGACCGTTTTTTTTTTTAAAGAAACTTGTCTTCCCTCCATTCGGTCGAACACGGCACAGCAGAAAACGATAACGGTTGCACTGAAGCCGAAACTGAACGAGCGCAAACGATGACTGTAACTTCTTCAGCATCTTTCCTGCAGCAGAGCTGTTGTATTTTTTCCCCCAAATCTCAAACCCTGCTGTTAAAGGACACTTGAGAACAGTGGTGCATTTTGCAGAGGCGCGTAACGTAACATTCCGCCGTAACAGATGCACCGAGGAATGCATTCGTGTCTATCGCTTCCGGCAGACAAATAAAAAAAACGGCAGGGTCAAGGCTTCACCAAAGCAACAAAAACGAAGGACAACTTTTCATTCACACAACGAAAATATGCTCGACTTCTTCTCGCACTGCTCGGAGGTTTCCCTTTTTTGTCAACCCGTCTGCAATGGTTAGCGTAACCCTGGAAGCTTGATTTATGTTGCTTCTTTTCAAGCCGCTCCCTGGCGAAATGGTGATGCTTTTCACGTTTTTGGCTGCATGTGCATTTCGGGATGTGCATCAGTTCCAGTGGCCCTCCTTTCACCGAGTGGCTCGGCTGGAAATCATTGCCGATGCATACTGCGAACACAAAAACGAGAGCGGTTCCCATTTTTTTACCACCAACAGCATTCTGTGACGGTGCGCTCTACGCGCTTCACCTGGCCGGTGCAATCCATACTGAATGGTACTTCAAAAAACAAGTTCAGAAGCAGAAAACGGAACAAACCGAGAGACAGGAAGCATGAAGGTAACATTACAACCATCCCAGTGCGGGATGCGTACGGGTATCCTTTACTGGTTGGGTACCAAGCTGAGTAAAAGTTGCACCACCGGTGGGATGTTCCGGAGTAATAAAAGGTAAAACTTTCCATTATCACCGTATGACAAATTGGGCAGCTTTGCGCTCAAATGGGTAGATGCAGCTTTGAAGCATTTGTCAAGCACTGTCATTGACGGATTATTTAACGAGTTTTCGTTTTGTTTTTAGGACACCGGGTGCATTTGCGTGCGCGTTAAAAGTTGCCACCGTACGATTCTGAGCCATTGTCGGAAGCGATTCGCGGCCCGACTTACCTATGACAGTCAGCTGGACGCGCGTATTACGCGTGGGACTTTTGTGAAAGTCCACCCGGCACCGGTAGATCCCGCTGTCGGTCGGTTTTGTCTGCAGGATCTCCAGCATGGCCGGCGTTCGGTTCGGGTAGAAGTTGGTCCGCCCGTCGAACGATGAGTTGGAGCTGCGGTGCGATCCTTCCCGTACGTCACGGGCATCAAATCTGTAAAAAAATGAAAGCGAATGAAACGAATAGTTTATGTGTGTGTGTGTCTGTGCAAAATAATGTGATAAAGCGGATACAGAAAGTTCAAAAGCAATCATGGGTTTTATAAAGACATGGAAATGGAAACACTAGCCTGCATTATATTTAGCTACGCTGCAAACGCTGATGAACGGCAACCAATTGAAGCGAACAATCACCGCCGGCATCAAAAGCTCCAAAAATGTGTGCGATTACTTTGAAGTTATGCACGGCAAAAAGTTACTTGTACCATAGTTAGTATTCATGAAACCGTACAAGTGGATAGCAATCAACTGAAAAAGCACGTTTCATCACTTACAGCTTCGGAAAAGCGGTTCAGAAGCGGCGGCGAGCGACTGTGTCGGATTGTGATGGTGGTTTCCATTCAAGAGGAATAAGAACCACTCGAAAGAAAAGAAAGAAAAAAAACCCAACTGTAAATGTAATAGGAAAATAAAAATAGACATCCCAGCCAACTGTATCTACTGGAAAACGCTGATTAGAACGTATATGGAATCCACCGGAACGTTAAAAACATCACATCACACTAAAAAGACCCCCCAAAACCCTCCACACCAGACTGACGTACCATTCAGGAGCCCGCACTTCGGTGAATTACTTTCCCATTAAAACTTAATCAAAAACACAAATTGAAAATAATGAAAACCACGCTTCGGGTGTAATGCCTGGAAGGGAAAATGTGAAAGCCATCGAGGGGAAGAGCGGGAGAGTGTATGTACCGCAAAGTGGTGTTAAGAAGAACACCCAAGGAATGTGTAATGGTTGTAATATTTCCGGGAACTTTCACCAAAAATCGCATCACGCCCAAGGTCCCGTGTCAATCCAAGGTATGTGTGCGTGTGTCACGTGGCTTATCGGCAGGGCAGGTTCTTTGTCAAACGCTTACGCACTTCATCACCCCTCGCCCTATGAGCAACGGGAACGGTCGTCCCCAAATCCCGCCGAAAACGACACATCTTACTCCTGCTTATCGCTGCTTTAATGAAGGAAGGAGAAGAGCACAGCTATGGATTTGAGTACGAAATTATGAGAGAGATTACGTTTCCGACATACGCTCATTTATCATGTAAAGGTGCAGCCAGCTCAAGTGAAGCCCGAACCGAAGGCCAGGAAAGCAGAAACGAACGGCCAGTAATGACGCTTGTCTGCCACAATTTGGATCTTAATGATGTTTTGGGTGCTTTTTAAAAATGACTTCAAGGGTATGGTCGATTTTTTCGCGGAACGATCTGTTTTCTCCTTAAACACGTGGAGTTTTTTTTATTATGTTTCTAATTTAGTGGTGCAGTAATTTGGAACTTTTGAGGCAGCTCTCAATCTCCAAGCAGGAAGGTTAAATACTCAAGGTTTGACACAAGTTAGAAGAGAAAGAAATATTATTGCACAAACAAGGCAAACATTTGCCAGTCAGAGTGGATGCAATTTGTGTCTATTATGTCTGTGCAAGAGGCGCTTGCAAATGTCAGCGTTTTGGATACGGAATCGCGGATTGGCTCGTCTTTTTCGACCTTTCTCGTCGAGTTGATGAGCGAGACGGAATCGAACGCCGTGGGAGAAGTTGGTAGAGAAAGAGTGTAATCTTGAAAGACCTCCTGAAAGACGCTAGAATGTTGATATTCTTCAGCATATACCGTTTATTCAAAATGTGATGTTCCAGCATATA
>KI920853.1:6024-20099 GCA_000473525.2 Anopheles melas | reverse complement strand
ATTTTTCAACAGCACGGATAAACGGACAACCGGATAAAAGCTACTCGGATAATCGGCGCTCCACTTTATACTACAGTTTTATGGTTACAGGCGGTCCCCGAGATACACGGTACCTCTTATACGCGGATTCGGAGATACGCGGTTTTCTAAATTCTTTGAATAAAGTGTACTGATTTGACACGTCAATTGTAAATTGCCAAATAATTTCCGTTTCGATCGAATGCTAAAAACTATTTCAAAAGGTTTAAAACTGTTATATTCAGTCAGAATCATATTGTACTAATAAACGCAATTTCTCGGCTGATGTTTACATTTTACAGTTTTGAACACACTACCGACGTCTTCTTACACTAAAAGATATTTAAAACAATGCTTTTTTTCGTACCGCTAAATTGCTAAACAAAACTGCTCGAATGGGTAAATTAACAGAAAACTGTCTGCCTGGGTATTTTGTGCCAGACATAAACATTCGAACAGTTTGTTTTCTGTCTTTCTAAACCTGTGAAGCCCGTAGGTGCAAGTAAAAATAAAAGAAGATAAATATCGAAGACATGCAACTAATTTGAACTTAAGTAACATTTGAAAAAAAAAACACGGTGGATTTGAAAACAGTGCACACACATTTACATCAAACTCAAACTTCAAAATTATGAAAACAATTATGGCTGCACACAGTACATTTCGTGCTCGAATCTTCGATGTTGGATTTTGGAGGCAAGAGCACTCCATTGGAACTAAAGCCTCTTAAAACTTTACCAACAACAACATTTCGCTGTTGAATCACACGCAAACTCATAAACTGCTCGAACAGACCTTGTTTTGTTTACATCCTTATGACGCGTCTACCGCTAGGTCGTGTAGTCAGTGCTGCATCGCCGTCACTCTCCAACTGTCAGTGCCGCGACTGTCAAACAACGGTCACATATTCGCCTTTGTACACCTATCGCCAATCAAACGGTCAAACGAAACGAAAAGTAGCAACGGAAAGCCAACGTACGATTCCGCCAAAGGTTTGTATCTTTTTGGGGGAAAAAAGGGTAACGCGCTGAAAACAGTTCTAGTGCCGGGTCGTTCCGTTCCACCGTGCTGCGCGATGGACAGGCTCAAGGCAGAGAATGAGGAGCTGCGGCAGCAGCTGTACACGGTGAAGAAAAAGCTGCAGGTAGCGAACCAGATCAGCACCGATCTGTCCGACGAGCTGGAACAGCAGGTGGCCAAATCGAACCGGCAGCTGGAACAAATGCGCACCGAGCACGCGACCCAGCTGAAGGCACTGGAGGCGCAAACAGAGCAGCTGAGCAAAGAGCTCGCAGCGCAACGGTCCGAGCCGCCGCAGCAGTGCCCGCCCGCGGACGGGCCCGTCCCCGAGCACATCGAGGAAACGCTCCGGATGGTGCAGGAAAAGTCGCTGCGCGCCAAGCAGGACTGGGAGGAGGAGGAGCTGCAGTATCAGTCGGAAATCGTGCAGCTGCAGCAGAAGCTGACAACGGCCGACCGGAAGCTCACCGGTGCGCTGACCAACATTGCCGAGCTGAGCGAGGACATCGAGCTGCTGCGGGAGCAGCTCGCGTCCAAGAAGGGCAACCTGGAGATCAAAGCGCAGGAGGCGGAGGAGCTGCGCGACCTGCTCGAAGCGACCCAGCAGCAAAACGGCATGCTGGCGGCGGAGCTGGCCGGTTTGCGCTCCAACTCGAACAGTGCACGTGAGTGTTGAAGCGCTCGATCGCTTCAGTTCGGCCCTGCAACCGTGTTTAATGTTTCTCTCTTTCTCTCTTTCTCTCTCCCTGTGTAGTTGAGAAGGGAAATTCCTTGTTCCGGGAGGTGGCCGATCAGCGCAAACAGCTCATGCACACGTACACGCAGCTGAAGCAGCGCTTCTTTCAACTTAAGAGCGAGCACGAAGACTGCCCGCGAGAGATCCGCACGCTCCGTATGGCGCAGCGCGAGTCCCAGACGCAGTACGAGCGGTGCGTCAAGCTGGTCCGGTCGGCGGAGTACTACCACGCGCAGGCGCTCCACGAGCAGATCAAGGATCTGACCGAGCAGCTGGCCCGGGCGGATCGGCGGGTGCGCTACCTGGAACACGAGATGGCCTCCAATAGCTTTGACTGGGTAAACATACTCGTCGAGTACTATACGTAAGTTATCGCTTTCTTTTCTAGCATTTGTGTTTTGCTGTTATTTTAATTGTAATTTTAAGCATATCAAATCGGCCAGTCTGTATATTTGTTTTGAAGATTTGTAGCGGTCCAGTCGAGTCGAAAAATTTGACCAGATTGCTCTATGAAATTGCTTGTTGTTTTAGAAGCTCGGTAGGAAAAATCAATCGAGACGGAGCGATGAAATTTCAGTAGGCGACAAATTGCCAGATAAACTTTTATGGTTTTAAATTATGCTTTCAAAATACGGAGCGTAAGCTAAAAATTAAAGATTTCTCAGAGATTTAATCAAGAGAAATAATCTATTGTAATACAATGTCATTGGATTATCTCCTTTTTTTCAAATTTGGTATTAATGGAGTTTAAGTAACAGTTAAAAATGAAATATTTTACTTCAAACATACCAAAACATCGCTTTCAATGCATGTTTCGTTAGAGTTTTGATATCGAGAACTGGCTGGCTTGAATCGACTCTGCATTGGAAGGAACACGTAACCAATTTCATGCATAAAACTCTTCTAGTTGACACCTTTCTATGGAAACCTCAATGCCGCGTATAGAAGCGAGTTAGAAAGGTCCTTTTTTCCTTAGCAACTCTATGCAACTCCAATTATTCGATTCATACATAGGTTCACATCGATTTTATCCAGGCTTAGTACACGTTCGGATATCCAAATCATTTAACGGATGAACGGACGTCCATCTAAACACGTCGAAGCTTAATTTATCGCCCAGTTTTGCATACATCACCAGCAAAATGAGCGCCATTTATTACCTTACTATATTCCTTCATTATTATTATCATCCAGGCTTGTTCGGTTGACTGTAATTTTGATACAAAATAAGGTTCAGGCCCTGCTCAAACGGATTCAGTTCATCGGGATGACTTTGAGCAGCTATTCAATTTGAAGCTTCACACTCGTTTGTCTAACGATTCCAGTGGCACCAAAAATGTATCAATTTATTGCTGAAGCTTTTTAGTTTCCTGACTCCTAAGTACTAAAATGATTTTCGCTCTGTTTTTTTGTTTGTTTTATTGTTTTACACAGAAAAGAAATGGATAAACTCAAAAGCTCGCTCAACTCCTACCAGCACAAGCACCGCCAAGCGATGGACATGCAGGAGGATGCGGTAAAGGAGGCGTGGAAGTGGCGGCTGGAAGCACAGCGGATGAGGCTGAAAATGCTGCAGATCGAAGTGCAGCCGGCCCCGGCTGACATGGCCGAAGGCGCCGGTTCGCCGACCTCCGACACAACGCTAGTGCCGCAGAGGGAGGTGCCGGACAGGGACGGACAGAGAGACAGCAGCCCCAACGATACGGTGGCACCGGAAACGGTCTCGGCAGAACATAAATCCCACGATGCCGCCATCATCTGCAACGAACAGGCTGACAAAAGTGGCGCCAAGACGATCACCACCACCACCAAGCCGTGCATGAGTGATCCGCCCAGAAAGGAGGAAGTAGCCGGCGCGATGCCGCTGCAGGAAAGGCACGCAAACCAGCTGGTGATGAAGATTGTGCCCTTCAAGTGTTACAAAATTAGCGACCTTATCGCGAAGTAGAAGGAAGAAACGGACAATGTTTCGCCACCGGAAGCAAAGCACGCAGCGGGAGAGGGAGTTGATGGGGGGGAAGTAAGTTAGTGCAAATGCCTTCGGTGCTGCGCTGTGCTGCAAAAACGAGGCAGTAGGTGTTGTTGTTGCCATTGTTCGTACCACATTGCATCTGTTAATTATCATATCATTTTAATGTTAAGAAATAAATTTTAAAGAAGACGCCCTTTGAGTTAGATCGGGTTTATGCCTGCCTAATAGAGGAGTTGCAATATCACTTTGCCGTTAGGAAGAGCTACGAAGCTTTCGATAGGATTAGAGAACGTCATAAATAGCTTTCCAAGAAAGTAAACGAGGTACAATTTGTTATGTAAACGTTCAATCAACAGCTCAAGCTGGTAGTTGGATAAAGTAAATTGTATTAAAAGGGACAGGCTGTTATAACGTGTCTCCCCTCGTGCAGCATGATTCGAAAGCGGCTTCACGCTCATATCTCTCGACACACTCGAAACGACAAAAGCCTATTTGGCAACATCAGAGCCAGACGGGTACGCGATAACAAGAGTGGCCAGATGCCAGCAGTGTAAAGTGGCACTCGCTCTCCCGCTCTGTGCCCAGCCCGACAGTTACCTGTTTCACGCCCGTGCGTAAGCATGGCGACCCAGTACGATCCGGCTGCCGGCTGCTGGCGCGGCCCGGACCGACCGCCCGTGCTGAATCCGGCCGCCAATCTCGGCCAGGTACTGCTGAACGTGCTGGAGCGGGCGGGCCCGAAACCGGCCCAGCTGAACGGTGACACCGGGTATGCGATGAGCGGGGACGAGCTGCGCCGTCGCGCGGTCCGCTTTGCCAGGCGGCTGATCGGCCCCGACCGCTGCCAGCAGGGCGACGTGGTGGCGCTGATGGCGCGCAACTCCGACGACGTGGCGCCGGTCGTGCTCGGTTGCTTCCTGGCCGGCGTAACGGTCAGCACGCTCGATCCCTCGTTCGGCGTGGAGGAGGTGGAGCATCTGCTGCGTCTGACCCGGCCCCGCAACGTGATAGCGGATGCGGACGCGCTGCCGGTCGTCTACGAAGCAGCCGGGCGGATCGGTTTACTGCTCGCGGCCCAGTCGTACGTGCTGCTCGGTGAGCCATCGGCCCAGTGTCTGCCCGTGGCCGACGTGACCGGGATCGAGACGGACGATGAGGACGGGTTCGTGCCCGCCTACCGGGGCGATTCGACCACGCTGACGGCCGTTATTGTGTGCTCGTCCGGCACGACCGGTCTGCCGAAGGCCGTTCGTATCTCGCACGCCCAGCTGATCGGACCGTACCAGCGCATCAGCCAGCTCGATCGCCGCGACACGATCCTGTGCTTCAGCACGCTCTACTGGATCTCCGGCTGGCAGATGCTGATGACCGGTCTGCTGAACGGGATCCGGCGCGTCATCACGACCCGGCCGGCCACGCCGCAGCTTGCGATCGAGCTGTGCAATCGGCACCAGGTGACGCTGCTGCTCGTGACGCCCACGATGGCAACCGACATTGTGCGCACGCTGGAGGCCTCCGCCGAACGGTTGCCCTCGATCAGGCTGTTCGCCGTCGGCGGCAGCACGGTGTCGAAGCGGCTGCGGGAGGACATCAATCAGCGCGTTCTGGTGGCCGGCCGGGGTCGGTCGCTCGTCGGATACGGCACCAGCGAGACGGGCAACATCGCCTACGAGCTGCTGGTCCGTGACGATTCCGTTGGCTTTCTGCTGCCCGGTGTAACAGCGAAGGTATGTGTGTGATGGTGATGTGAGTGTGTGTGTTATCATGTCCAATCTAATGCCACTCCACTTGTTACAGATCACAGCGGACGATGGCCGACCGCTCGGTCCCAACGAAACGGGCGAACTGCTTGTCCGGCCGGCGCACCCCTTCCTCGGGTACCACGGTGACGTGCCGGCGACCGAGGCCACCCTGGCCGCGGAAGGGTACGTGCGGACCGGCGACATTGCGCGCTTCGACGCGGACGGCTACCTCTATCTGGTGGACCGCAAGCGGGAAATCTTCAAGTACGACGGGTTCCAGATCGCCCCGGCCGAGCTGGAGGACACGATCGCGGAGCTGCCGGGCGTCCGGTACGTGGCCGTCGTCGGGCTGCCCGATCCGGCCCGGCCGTACAACGAGCTGGCCACGGCGCTGGTCGTGCGCGAACCGTACGAATCGGCGAGCGCCCCGACCGAACGGCAGGTGGTCGAGCACTGTGCCCGCACGCCGGACGGCCGGGCTCGGCCGGCCCACAAGTGGCTGCGCGGGGGCGTCATCTTTGTCGACCAGCTGCCGATGACGGCGAGCGGGAAGGTGAGGCGGGCGGCGGCCAAGCAGCTCGCCGCAAGCCGGTGGAATCCAAGCGGACCGCACTCGTCCGGCTAGAGAGGTGGCCGGCGTGGAATGTGTGGAAGGGTTTAGTGGACGATACGGTACAACCACTTCAAAAAATGGTTGATAGGGAATGGCGGAGGGGGGAGGGGGGGAGGAGGGTGATTCTTGGCTATCTTATCGATTGAGATGGAATGATGCAACGACATAAACTTGATATAGTGCTTTCCCATAGTTTTTGTTTCTTTGTTTTTTTTTCTTTTACAGGGATTTTTGAATTCACTAGTTAAGTTCATCAGTGCCAGGTTACAGTGCTGGGCAAATAAATTAAAGAGCCCTTTCACACTAAAGAGTACGCCGAAATTAATGGCCTCATAACCCAATTAAAAAGAGACACTTATGACGACCCCTTAAGAGACCAAAAGCCAAAACCAAACCCCCATACTGTTCCTGACACCAATACATTACATATTCTGGCTCAAGAACTGTTCATGACCTACTGCCTTGGAACCTATCATGTACCCATACTGACCCTGGCACTGATCATGAATCCCAACTGGTCCTGGAATCACGTTGTCGCTTTCTGGAACCGATCATGAACCCATAACGATCCTGGTACCTATCATGAACTCATACCGGCCTGACACTGCTCATGAACCCATACCGGCCCTAGAACCAATCATTATACCATACAGCTCCTGCAACCTATCATGAATCTGTACCTGCTCTGGAACCTATCATAAACACATACCGATGCTGGAACTCATCATGAACCTTACCACCTGTCCTAGAACCTGCCATGAACCCCAACCGATCCTGGAAACAACCATGAAACCATACTGGTCCTGGAGCCGATCATGAAGTCATAACCGTACTGGAGCAAAAAATAAACTCATACAGGGTTTCCGCGATTTATTGGTTGGTTCCCATCAATTTTTGGTGGATTCCCATATGTTTTTGGTGAGTTCCTACGATTTTTTGATCGTTTCCCAGAAGTTTTGGTCTAATTGTATTGATATCCAATCGGAAAATACCAATAAATTATGGGATCGAACCAACAATCTATGAGATACGCCCACAAAATCATGGGAACGCACCAAAAAATCATGGGAATTGACCAATAAATCGTGGTAGACCCTGTAAAGGACCTGAAATTGATAATGTACCCATACCGGTCCTGGAACCGATCATGAACCCGTTCTGATCCATGAAATAGCACCCGATTTTAATTAGTATCAAAAACAATACCTGGAACTGTTCTGGATTCGGATTTGGAACGATAATTAGACCCGGGTCCGGGTCTGGAACCGATACAATTCCAGTTCCAGTTGACAAAGCATACCAAAAAGAAAATGGGCAACGTACGAAATAAAAAGTCGAATAAATTTCGGTTACATTTTGAAATGAAAACGTATGAAGCGTTGGTAAAACCAACGGCAAATCGAATGTAAAGTTACTATAAAAAGATGCTATAAAATGTTTATATCTCGCTACAATCAAACGATGTGAACAGGCACCAACCGTAAAGTGCAATAATAATCAAATGTGAATTAAATAGCATGCCTACTGCCGCGAGAATTTATTTCCTCTTTCGTAATAAATCCCGCACTGAAAATAATACAAGGAAGCTAAACTAAACATCAGCGCACAGCGGACAAACACATACTTTTGGAACGCACTGTGCCCGGGCCAGCTGTCAATTTGTGCGCATCGAATGTAAACAAACAAACCGGTGTGCGGGTGTTTTGGTTCGGTCCGGCAGCACAGTCGTGCCGGGTAACTGAAAAGAAATGCGGTGCCAAAACTTAATATTAGACTGTGATTGCTCAGGCGATTTGCTGTAATAATTATTGGATGATAAAACGCAACAAGTAATCCATGTTTTCTTTTGCAGGGTTGTGATAAGAAACGATTAACGAAACGTCCAGCCAAAGTAGTAAGAGTATGCAAAGCCATGTTCCAAACAGCCTTCAAGTACTACAAATCGAGAAATCCGCCACCTTCGTTCGAGGATGTGCTGCTGATCGGATGCGACCATCCAAACCTGAAGGTAAGAGCTCGGTACCCATTTTCTCTTAATTCATTCGGGAGACGCGTCCAACACATTCAGGAAACGGTTCCAACACAATGCACAGCAAGTAATTTGTATGGTATTTCTTTCCCCGCAGCCAGTGCGGTTAGGCAACATCGATGGGGAATGTTTCGCGGGCCTGCTGTCACCGAGCGAATGGAAGGTGCACGAAGTGACCAGCCGACCCGGGCTACTCGTCGTGGCCAATCCGTTTACTGCCGAGGCACAGCGGCAGTGGATGGCGCGTAGCTTGGCCGACTATCCGACCCCCCCGAACACCACGAACCAGAGCGGCATGGGCCAGCTGGAGCGGGATGCTGCCGGCAGCTGGTGGGAACAGCTGCAAACCATACCGACCCCGGCCGAGCGACGCAAGTTCGCCAAAAGCTTGCGCTGGGCCACGCTGGGCTATCAGTACGACTGGACGAACAAGCTGTACGACGAGGCACGGCGCGAACCGTTCCCACCCGAGCTGGGTGCGCTGGTCCGGTACGTCGCGACCACCCTCGGCTACGATCGCTTCTCGCCGGAGGCGGCCATCGTGAACTACTATCCGGCAGGGGCGACACTAGCTGGCCACACGGACCACTCGGAGGACGATCAAACGGCGCCTCTGTTTTCGTTCAGGTAGTGGCGGATAGGGTGAGCTAGCTGGCGGCAACACACACACGTCCACTAAAGCGTTCTATTTGTCCTCCCCTTTCAGCTTCGGCCAGCCGGCAGTGTTTCTGATCGGCGGCACTAGCCGGGAGGAGCAACCGGACGCCCTGCTGCTGCGGAGCGGCGACATTGTCGTCATGACGGGGGCGAGCCGGCTCTGCTATCATGCGGTGCCGCGCGTTTGTATCGACGCGGAGCTGCCCGAGGGTCTGGGCTGCAGTGCGGCACGGTGGGCAGTGTTGGATGCGGAGCGGCAGGACGCGGTACAGTGGGGCGCTGCCGCCGAGGAGTACATGCGGCACAGTCGCATCAACATAAACGTTCGGCAGGTGTTGCGGGAAAACCAGCAGACGCTGCAGCGGTCCGGGTTGGGCTGAGCAGTGGGAGAGCTGTAAAAGTATGTGTGTGTATGTTGTAAATGCTGTAAATGTATAGGTAACGAGCCGATCAAGTAGTATCGATTTCTTTAACGATAATCTCACACGCTTGCCGGGTGATGTGATGTGGCAAGGCGTGCCGATCGATTAGGAGCTACTTTTAAGATGGGAAAGGTAGTTTTTTACACTCCAGAGAGCTCAGAAGAGATTAGGTAACATCGGCGAGAGTGAGGAAAATGCTATTACTTGTTAACGAACAACTCCGGCATTGTATACGGTTTACAAACAACACTCGTTATGTCCTGTCCGCACCTGACGATGGATCGATTTATCTCAATCTGCTTCGAAAGAGCTGCAGCTGCACACTCCATTCTGCCTTCATTGAAGCGTGTTAGTTTGTTGCTGAAAATGCAGCAACATTTCTTTTATATTGATGGGCGCATATAAACCAGCTAATGGCCCCGATGCACAGTGGACGCACACCGGGATAAAAAGAGGTATTTTTGCTTTAAAGTAGATAACAATTACAGTAAGAAAGCCAAAACATACGGTTTCTAAAACCCGTATCTTCGGATCGAAATTGTTTTTAAATCAAAACATCGTTTTAAATCGTTTAAATACCAGACGTATGAAATGAACCTCTTTAAACGACAATATTTCTGACACTACGGCTCTGAATTCCAATGTTTTTAGTGTTTTGGAAAGGTCAATATATACGCTTTAACATGCGTGCAATATTTTTGGAAAAAGTGTTGAGGTAAATATAATATAAATTAAGAATACAAAACTATATTAAAATACCTTGCACCTGTAACCTTGAAGCACCTGTGCACGCGGTGAAAATAATTCATTAGAAACCGTTAGAAAAGCGTTAAACTATCAGAATGATTCAAATTAGATTATTTGTTTGCTTCGTTAGAATATACAACCTCTCTTCAATAGAAAATATTAAACTCTGCTAACAGCATATTTCCATCCAAGCGTTCGTCTTGGCTGCCGCCTCAGTTCAATGGTGGCCGATAGTACAACTATTATTTTTTTCTCTTTTTTCGAAGTCCTGCAGAGTCACTAATCGGTCAGTGGGCATCCATTCCCATCGGATTATTATTAGGTGCGTCTATGCGTCGTTTGAAGCGGTACGAAACAGGGTGAGCTCGGTAATTGTTGAATCTGAAATTGGTTTATTACTGTTACTGTTAAAGCAGAGTAACTAGAGTAGCAGAGTAACTAGGGTAGCAGAGTAAATAGAGTAACAATTTTTATTATTTTACAATCAAACTATCCAACGTACGTGTTTTATTTTCGAATGTTTTTATGTATTATTTTGTAAAAAAATAAGCAAAATAAGCACAGTAACCCTGTATCAACCGCAACCACTAATACCGTACGCTAGAGCGCTGGTGCGGCTCCCGCTAACGGCCGAATGCATTCAACGCGTCCGATGAATTGTGCAAATGTGAAATACCACCCCACAAATGCACAAACGCGCGCGCGCTAAAATATTAATGAAACATTATGCTAATAGCATCGGCGGGCGCCGAAATGATGGGATTATCATTGCACGGGTGGAAGCACCTCGTTGCTGGAGTTCGTGCTGCCGGCAGCTAATAATGACATAATTGCAAAGGAACGGCGGAATGGAGAGTAAAATAGGATTTGCTGCGAATTTATAAAATTAGGAACATTTTCGGGACATCTTTATTAGGGGCCAAGAGAAAATAGGTACGGTTTTGTAATGCAAGGGTTTGCAAGCTCTTTCCTTTTAGATAAAAAAGAGTTGCTCTCGATTGTACATACATGAAAAATCGTTTCTAACATCTATTTTCAATGACAAAATGTTTAACATATTTTTATTTTTGAAGTTGCTTTGTTGAAATGATATCACTTCATACCCATTTAGTCAACACTTTGCGTTAGACTTACACAGCTTGAAAGAGGCTAACAGAAAACAGTAGTGATCGATCTTGTTGAAGTAATCTATCTAGCGAAGGGCTAAGGGGTTATCCAAAGGATACGTAACGCTGAAAATGAAATGTAACGCTAAATACAACTCCCTTCTGCTCAGCCCGTATTCCAGTGTAGTCGATTGTAGCGACGATTTCGTCAAAGCAAAGTGCGAAGCGATACGAAGGGGTTATCCAGAGCTTACGTAACGCGTACCATAACATGTAGCGCTGAAAGGTAGCGACTCGGATTTAAAGATTTGAGAGATAAACCGCACTTTCAGTCGCAGTGGCAATTCAACGAAACATCAAAGAGTGAAGGTATTATCCAAAGCTTACGTTCTTCTTCTATTTGGCGTAACGTCCTACGTGGACATGCCGGCCAATACAGGCTTCCGAGACTTAATTGATTACCACGCAGCCGGATAGTCAATCCTTGCTACGGGGGCACGGTCCATTCTCGGCTTGAACCCATTACGGGCATGTTATTGAGTCGTTCGAGTTGACGACTGTACCACGGGACCGCCCAACGCTTGCGTAACGCTAACAATTGAATGTAACTCAAGAATCAACTCCTTTCTATCTCAAACTCTCTCGATACTAATGGGGGTTGTCCTTAAGTTACGTAATTCCAATAATGTAATGCAATGAAACCCGTGGCGATTCTGTGGCATAAAGTCGTGAGATCAAGCCTCGTATGGACCGTCCCCTCGTGGCATGGTCTCTCTAAGGCAAGAGAAAAGCGTGACATTTAAAAAGACTCAAAAGCTTGTACGCGCCGGCATGACCGTGTAGGTCGCTTAGCCAAAACAAAAAGAAGAAGGAATTGAAACACACATTCCCTCCCCGTAAAACCGTACTATGAATGCTCCCCATCAGTGGCTCCAACGAACTTGGCTGTAAGATTTGCAAGATAAAATCTAGCCTACCAAGACGCATAGAAGTTTGTACTTTGTTTTGGGCAAACTTTAGCTTTACTTACAGACCGAGAGGGCTCCATGCTGGGTGAGTGGGAGGGTGCAGACCGCTCGGAAGTGTCTCCGACTCTGCCACCAGCCCGCCCGTGTCGATAGTAAGCTGATCGTGATAAATTAGACGTAGGCAGCCGTCCACGAACTACGCCTTCAATTAATGAATTATGAATGGTAATCGGATTACTGAGATTCCGCACCAGGCCACTCGATGCCCTCGCCACGGGCAGCAATTTCGGTAGCATTTGTAGTATTATTACTGTGTCGGTTGTTGTATTAATGGCGGGAAACTCGGCCACTCTTCCCCGGCGTTGCCCGCTACCGGCTGCCGACCGGTTGAGTGTGTTTTCTTTCCGTTCCCGGGCCCGCATCTTGACCGCGGCCATCGCTGCCGGGACGCAGCGGCTCAGCGCTTAAGCAGCTTTGACGGTCGTAAACGGGCGGCAAAATGATGTTTTGATGTTACGGCTCTCGCGGTCTTTGGCTCGCGGCTGCCCCACGACATAATGCGAAGATTTGCATAAGCATACGGGCCCGCTTGGTTGGAGGTGCTTCGTTACGATTTTATTTTGCGACCAAATATGCATCATTAGCCACCGGCTTAAGATCGCCGAAAACCGCTCTTTACTCCCCCAAATCGGTGCCCCTGCGTGTCAAAACATTGACATTCCGAGGCGTGCAGTAAAAGCTAAATGTTAGCCAAACTGTTAAATAAAGCCCGGATTGCCGGTAACCGGATTGGTCCCGAGGGCGGCTGTAAGATTTGATGCGTCCGCATTGATTTATGCATTCGATCGGGGATAGCGCATCGGTCACCACTTGCTGGCCATTGGCGTTGGCTAATACCCTTTACATTTTACGCTCTTTCAAAATTGCTTAATATCTCGTTTGAGAAGCAATGGGTTGATTTATTGATCGTTCTATGTTTGGGGCGAGTCTCTGTTGAATTCGAAATAGATTGCTTCCTGCGACCCTCTGGGCAACACTTTGGGCCGGGTCAGGTGGCCTGTGCGCGTGTGGGACTCACAATCGGACGCGCACCGATCGTTCCGATTAGGCCCCTCGCTGAAGCGGGTTCCCGATAGTTCGCCACAGATATGCTAATTGAGTGTGACTTTATGTACCGCGACAGGGCGGGTCGCTCGACACGGCTCAGTTTGGCTGCGGCTGTGAGGCTGGATCGGAGACACGCAGGCCTGTCGTTAATTTTGTGTCATTTTATTTGCCGGATCGTCGACCGCAGAGTGCCAGCGATCGCTCATAACCCCCCTCGGTTTTGGTGAGATAAGGCTTGAGGCCGGCTGCAGATATTGAACCCGTCCGTCCTTCGCCGGTTCGTCCAGCTCCGTCCGGGGACGCCTTAATATCGGTGCTGCGTCCGGTGCTACAAAGTGGGCAGGCCATTTATCATTGCCCGATGACTGATTTATCAGGCGCGACGGGCGGTAATCGGAAATGGTTACATTTCTATTAGCGGCTCAGCGTTGGCCCGGCGGAGGACGCTGAACGACCAAAGAGAATGGAATCATCATCGTAATGGAGTAGCAGTGGACGCATCAGCACCTTTTTTTTTGCTTTTCACCGCAAGCGGCTGATTGCTGATGAGGTTTTTACAAGGCTTTCTCGCGAGGGTTCTTTATGGCTTGTCACGTTGAGTCCCACTTTGAGCTAATTGGTATTTGGAACCAGGAGATTAAAAGCTACAGTCGTCTGTGAGACATCGATGTGCGAGTTCAATTTTTAAGGTATTTTGGATGGTTTAGAGTTTAAATCTATATTGTAAAGTTTAATGTCAAATGGTTAAAATAACTAGTAAGTTAAAATCTAGTAGCATATCCAAATATACATCCAATATCCAAAAGACTCAAGACTCAAGACTGAAGACTCAAGACTCAAGACTTAAGTCCTAAGACTCCACACTCAAGACTCAAGACCTAACACCTAACACCTAGGACTCAAGACTCAAGACTCAAGACTCAAGACTCAAGACTCAA
>KI920852.1:6182-22443 GCA_000473525.2 Anopheles melas | reverse complement strand
TCGGACGGTTGCTGGAAATTAAATTACCCACAAAAAGGAGGAATATACCGCCTTTCCGCTCAAGTGCATCGTGCCCACTCACATAGCCACACACACACACACACACACACACAGACACTCACGGCTTCCAATGCTACATCTTGACATAGTTTTCTGCTCGTGTGTGAGCCGCCAAACACACAATGGAGCCGGCCGGCACACTATCCTTCAGTATCCTCCGTGGGCCGCTCGTTTGCGAATCGCACACACAGTTATCGCTCTTTTCGTTTATTTCAATCGACAGTTTTAACCTCAGCACAGCCCCAACGCCCTGCATTGCAGCTCGCCTTCCATCGCTGCCCAGTGCATCAAACACGGAACACTTTTGCACAGAAGACAAACTCATTTACGAGAGATTACATCGAGATAACGATCGTTTATGGACGCTTCCGACGAATTGAGCCATTAATATTGAAGTTTTATATGAGACGGATGACACACATACGTACACACAGAAAACTGTCCTTCCGTGGGAAAGGTTAGGGTTAACCAAGAGGGGTAAAGTAGAGGCGGAATGAAAATGTCACGTTCGTGGCGTTTGAAGTGTGCTGAAAAATTGATATTAATATCATTCCTCTTTATCTGCCCCGGGACAGTAATTGAGTATTGATCGGAATGGTTCCAAATGGAACTTGTGCAAATGAACGTCGCTTTGCTGGGATCAATGCAACGATGTTTCGATTTGATGAAGCTGATCGTTGGTAAAAGCCGTGTAAATAATTTTCGATTTTAAGTTTTATGATTTTACTGCTAAAGCTAATAGGATCTACATTACTGCACGGTATTCTAATGAAAATCTAAGCTTGATAAATTATGGCTGATTGCTAAGCATATCGTTCGTCAACCAAAGCGATCGGTAGAAAAAAATGTGGGGAAAATTTATTGTTTCATAAGTGCAATGTTTTAATTTCTTAGTAATCTTTATTAGTTATCTTTAGTTAACGGCATAGATCGTAACGATATGCCAACGACAAGGCAACGATATGCCAAAGTGTTTCTCAGAAACTATTTCATTATTTATAGTGCCTGTCTTTCTGCATTGGCCTCTTGAACATACTAGCTGTTTTATGCTTCGCAGAACTTAAGATGTGGTTGTCCCTAGAATGGTATATTTTTGTGATGAGAATTTCGTTGACAGTCTGTTGGAACCATGCAACAGTTTCCAGCACCTGTTACATATAAACTAGATATGGGTTCTTCGGATCGCACCCACGTTTCCGTTCCGGTTCTGGCAAGGATGCTTCCAATTGCGACTCCAAAGAAATGGAATTGCTAACTCCACCGGAATCGTAGGAATTGTTCGGAATCGTCCGGAATCGTCCGAAATCGTACGGTGTTGTAGTTAACCGATATTTGTGAATGTGCGTACGAGTTTAACAAAATGCTCATAGTAGGTTCGATTCCTGAAAACTGTGAACTGCGTTTTTGTTCGTGCTATTTTAGAATATGGGGCAGTCTTTGCTTGGACATATTTAGAGTAACAAAATAACGGAAAATAACAAAGAAAAATGATCCGATTTAATTTCAGGTGATCACTATGAATTGATCCGACTCACTGCCCCCAAAGCCCCGAAACAATTGAACACCGTAAAACGGGCAAGTCCCTTTGTTGCCAGCATACTAGGAGGTTTCATTAAAGCTCCAAGCATTTTAGGGAGGACATACTTGACATTTCACTGCCAGAGAAAGTGAAAAATATATTAAATGTGTCTTCTCATATTCAGATGATTCCGGACGATTCCAAACGATTCCAAAGGTTTCGGACGATTTTGGACGGTTATTGTGTAAGTAATTAAACCTACCCTTCAAAACTGGTTCCGAAATTTGATAAAGCCGTTTTGGACCCAGTTCCGGTTTTTTTTTCATATTTTGCCCAACTCTAGTATAAATCAATCAAGTCACTCTCGGTGCCAAACCTGTCATTACCGATGTTCCGCCAAATTAGAAGACGGATTCATTTACTGTGTTTATAAAAGTGTACCTTACAGAAAAGCCATTTTTGTGGTATCAAATTTTACAGTGGTAGTTTTTTAAAGTAAATGTTATGGACTCTCGTACTTAGTTCATTTCTTGAATATTGAAAATCATTTGAAAATAAATATTTCCTATAACTTGCATTGTATACCGGAATATCAGCAGAGGGACAACAATCGAGGTATAAATGCCTGAAAACGAGCTACAAATAATAGATGATCAACACTGACACTCGATACTGTACTTGCTAACTTTGAGATCAAGATATGGTATCAAACTAACGTATGACCTAGCTTTTTGACAACGTTACAATCGTTTGAAAGCTGTCCGAACAGTGAAACTGAAACGGAAACAATTCGGAGCATATGTGAAAGCCAAGTTGTACCATGATTTATACGAAACTGATGAAACAAGGATTATCAAATCAGCGTCATCCCTTTAACTGCCAACCTTATGCATGATTATGATTGATTGCTTCAAGCGTCATCAACAAAATGCTGCTTTATCGAGAGGCAGGTCTGGGGCAGGCGCAACATGTCGTCCGTCGATGTTTATCGCTTCGCTTCTTGAATCCCATCAGCTTTCCGGTACAGAGAACTACTCTATATTTGTATTTATGTTTTCATAAAATCGCTTCTATCTTACATGGCAGGCATTTTGATGTGCAGAAACTCTCGAGAATACATGCAATCCTTCCCGGACACGAGCGAAACTCGCACAATCTAGTGAAGCAATCAAACAGTAAGCCATTTGCTTAGAGCAAAACATCATACGCTCATCACAGCTACGCAATCAACTGCAAAATAATACACCCGTTGTGTTTCGGAAATCTACTTGAAGCGTCTTCCAAGGACTCGCTTCGGGTTTTCGAACTACCGACCAATCATCGCTTTCGGATTTCGAAAGCTTTCGGCAGCCGCTTTCTCCTACTTGTGGAAAAAGCTTAAAAACATCTCTTTCTCTCGTTCTGTCGTTCTCATAAGATCCGAAAGGGATGCAACGAATGCATTTTCTGGGATGCAATTGTTCTTGTTTCGAAAATTTCCCCTTGCTCGCTTTGCTCTCTATCTATTGCGTGAGACACGATGCGAGCGCTCCGTACGGGATGCATTTTTCTCGCGCTCTACAAAGCTTCGTGCGTTTTCCGAGTGCATTGCCACTTCGTGATCGGTTCCGACGGTTGTGATGCCTGGCGCTGTTCGACTGACCTACACACACGCCGTGTGTGATGGTGTGCGTTTGGCCTGGTTTCTGACTCGGGCCCGTCTCGGCTGTCTGGGCAGGAAAATTTATGGGTTCAACTGCTCGACGGCAGACGAACCCCAGTGCCCGATTTTCCTCGGCGCACCATAATGGATGCATTTCACCCTCGCAGTGCAAACTCGCTCCCTCTCTGTTGCGCTGCCTTCTCTTTCGCGCTCTCGCAAACACTGTCGCACTGGAGGGCACCCTATGCCCATTTGCCAGCTGAGGCACGTTGCTGTAAAATGTTTGTGTTTAGACTGCTAATACAAACCCAACCCCGTTGTTGCGAAAGGTTTTGGAGTGTTGGATACGTCTAGAATCCACCGTTCCTAACACTGTCGGCATAACACGGCAGTACCGCTCCATCGAAACTGTGCCGAAGATTGTCCTTACAGACAGACGCTGCATGCAGGGCGAGAGGTGTAGCTGGGGAAAGTTGGGTACTACCCAGTTCCGGGCTGGGGTTGAAAGTTTGATCACGTATAGCGGAAACACTTCCCGAGAGTCGAAGCCAAAAGACCGAACAGGATCGCCAGGCGTACGTGAGCCATTTATGGGTGGTGCTGCATCGTCTACACCAGCCACGGCGCATCACGTAAATCCGTAAAACCATTGTCCAGTCCGTTTGACAATAGCTTTCACTACTCTACCTCGTCTCCTGGTGGGCAGAGGCAGTGGTGCACGAAAACAAATAGAATTAAGCTAGCTTGCTGCCATCGAGTGGATTTTTGACGCAAATTTGTAGACTATTTAAGAGGCCGGTGACAATGTATGGGCATTACTATGCGAAAAAGGAAAATTATGGTAGATTATAAAGTAAATATCGGGTTTTCTTGTTGTGTACGTACTTTCGAGCTTAAAAAATGTCTTAAAAAATCTTTAATACAAGCCTCATCTTGGTAGAACCTTTTGCAAATGAGTTTTTTTTTTAGTGGAACTACTCTGCACGATGTAGGTTATGCTGCCAGATTTGAGTTCAATTTTGTATTATATTTTCAAAGCAGGAACTATTTACATCGGCCACTTGCTATTGCCATTTTACGCGTACAATCGAGCACTCTGGCAGGAGTTGCAAATTGTAAATAACTTCAAGACCCTTAGCGATGGCTAAAGCAATGGACAACTTCTACGGCACCCGTACAGTTGCATGGAAACAGTTGTTTAGTTATTAGTTTACAGCTTTCAAATGACTGTTTAAATCCACCAATCCAGCCATCCATACAAACACACACATGTGAACGTGCTAATGCTAACGGTAGCAATGGCAACGGGAATGCCAACTGGAACCATTTCATTTCGTAAAGTTTCCCAAGCAGACACCATAACCGGACGAACGCTGTAATTATTGCCATTTCCAATGAACTTCATACCGCCCTGCCGGGATGCACCGTTTCTGGTCCCTTAATTGAAAATGAGTTTGCTGATAGATGCGTCTCGGAGCATCTTTGGGCAGCATCTCGGCCCATCTCAAACATATAGCTGTTACTCTCACGCTTATGTTTCTCCTATTTTGCTCTCTTTCTCGACGCTACCACAAAACCTCAGATGACTCCGATCGAGAATAGATAAATGAAATGGACCGTTAGGTTTGCGTTTTATAACCAACCTGTTAACGCTGGCCCGTGTAATAAACCGAGCGCACTGGTCATTCTTATCCTCGCTACTGTGCGAGCAAATGGAGCAATAGTACATAGACCAACGCACATCAAACACACAACAGAACTAGCTCAAATCATCAAATAAAATTGCTATCTCATGCTCTTTGGTTTCGATTTCCGTTTCCCCGCACCCTTCCCCGCACCATTATTGTCTTTCCTTTAATCTTGAATTCTATTTATCTAATAAAATCCATACCTCTCATGTTGACCCCAACAAAACACCAGCATAATGCTGCAAAACACGCTGGAAAGTTCATTCTCCCTTGCGCTCACATTTGGCCGGAGCGTTTCTGCACGGCAGCCAGTGCTGACAGAAACAAGTGTCTGTCTGTGTACGTACGTATGTGTGTGTGTGTGTCTATGTGTTCGTTCTGTGGTGCGCCTGTGTACAGCAGGCCCAAGCCAGCACAATCCCAAACGCTCCAAAACAGGCGCTTATGTACAGCGTGCCGAGGCTTTGCGATGACCTATTTATTTTATTCCCACTCATATCCGAATTGATTTTCCTTTCCGCAGTCGCTAGCAGTGGGCCTGAAGCAGCCGGTCGGTGAAGGATTCGCGATGTACGCCCAGGCACTCTACCGCCTGCTCCGTCCCGCTCCCACTGGCCCATTTTTTCCCAACATCGTACTGTTAGCCGCGAATTTCTTCTCGCTTTACGACCCCTAAAGCTAGCCCTGTTTAAAAAAAAAAAAGAAACAGCAAACTGAAAATGTCGCTTAAAGCGGAACGGGCAGAGCATTATGGAAGGAATGCGCATTCGGGGCCGAAAAAATTGGCTACCATGCAAAGGGAACGCGAAGGGTAGGTCTGGCAGGATAAAAAAAGAAAGGAAAACAATGATGGCATAAAGATTTCGCACGCATGACCCGCATCCACTGTTAGCGTGTGATACGCATTTCCGGGAATTAGGAATGAAAAAAGAAAACACACACACACACACACACACACACACACACACACACAAGTTCACAATCAGGAAGTGGGCTATTTGAGGAGGAAAGAATGTTCCGGATTAGCTCGTTCCGTTGGGCCGGGTTACGTGCCTCGCGAGAAAAAGGGCTATGCGTGTGAGGGAAGGTGTGTTGCAGGGACGTAGAAATTGCTTTCCTTGTTGTGGTACAACGGTTGAACTCACACCACGGGCCCGCCAAATCACGGATATAATCCACGCTTCTTGATACGGTTGAGTAGTCCGCAACAAGATCCGCTGAGAGATTCCGTCCACTTTTCGGATTGCTTTTGCTGCCGGCTGCTGCTTTCATGTAGCGTTTGCGTTTGCAAAAAAAAAGAGAAAAGAAGGCAAATGCGCTATCTGGCAGGTGAAACATCGAATGGGCGGACGGGTTGACCGTTCGGTTCATGTTCTTCTTGTGATGTAGTTTTTCGGGGTTTCGGGTTTTTTTTTGTTGTTCTGCTTTCTTACACGGGAGTGAAATGAATGGAATTTGAAAGCAATGCACTAACAGTCCCACTGTAAGGGCAGTACACTTTCCATCGAAGTGTTCAATGGACAAACGATATTTGCAGGATTTGTTTTACTGATTCATGTCAGATGAAATTTACAAAACGTATTTTTTAATAATAAATATAACACCATATGGCACAAATAGAGTGTAATGTGGACCCTTCATAACTTCCTCAAATTCGTTGACCGAGTCATTTAGGAGCAGTTTGAACATACACACCATAATGTATTGCTCGTTTTGAAATGGGCCATTGTTTTGAAATGGAAAACTTCGGGGAAATCAAACGCACGTCGACGATGGCATTCTTATGCTAGTAGCGATTTGGCATCCCTGAAACTACTTTCGATTGCCACAGAAATGATGCAAAACGTATGTTTAGATATCTCAACATGAAATGTATTCAATGCCAAGTTGCTGATTCAGTCAATCGCTTAAAAAAACCATTGTGCATAAGGCTGAACACAAATTGCGCTCCACAAATTGACGTTTTCCAGTCTTCCACGACAAAAGTCTTTTGTTCAGGACCATCATTTTAATGCCATTTTTGTATTTAGTGATCTGTTTCATATTAAATAACTTTCAATATGAAAATCAATGGTTTATAAAAAGGATCCCTTTCTTTCTTTCAAGAACACTTTTCTCTTTATGAAAAGATTTAGCCATACAAAACGCCATAAATACGAAACTTTCTACGATGTGTTTTGTTTTCATATCATTAAAGCAGTAGAACAATACACGGCCTGGCAGTTTGATGAAGTATTAGAAAAATTACCCTGATACAAAATATACTCTAACAAACAAAATCGACCCTCCTTGGGCGTCTCCATTCGACCAAACAAACGATTGTAGCAGGGTTAAAGCGAAATAGAATGAAACGGGATGCTCGGTTTTGCTACCTCAGCAGGGGTTCGTGGAGCTTTTTTTCCTTTTTTTCGAAATTGTTTCCTAACGCGATTGTTAAGTGTTGAGGATGATATTATATTTCACTCGGGGAGAAATGAACAACGACAAACGCAACAAGAAACGCCACTGTGTAAGCGGATGATAATAACAAGCGAAACCAGCGAGATGAGGATGATGAAGACGTTGGGGCAACACTTGCAAATCGAAACATCATCCGCCGAACGGCACTGAACTCTTTCGCTTCGAATTCTTTTCTCTCTTCACACTGTTCTTTCCTCTTCGTGCTACTGCTGTGAAGAGTTTTGATTTCCAACAGGTTGCAAAAAAAAGAGTGAAGAAATAACATCGCCCATCGCCGTATGCCTTTATGCTGTATTGTCGTGCTGTGCAAATGAAATGCTACAAATATCGCCATTGGATAACGCCTGATGGAAACGAGTAGATCTCGGGCCAGTCTTTGCGGATCTGGCCGTAATCTGGCATGCGAAGCGCGAACGTAACAAGTATAATCAGTGTTTACTGCACGTAACACGTTTTTCCTATTCCGACTGTCAAGCGATTGCATCCTTCTTCGTGCTTTCCGGCGTGAAATGATCCCCGACGTGCCAGGCCCGTGGCACGAGAGTCGAACAAGAGTCGCTGCAAACGGAAGCCACTACAGCTTCGAGGGATTCGAAAGAATGAACAAGAAACCGCCGGAAGTTGTTAGTATACAACAACACAAATCAACAGCGGGTACTATGGGTAGATGTTACAATGTGTAACATCGATGAAAGCTGATCGTAGTTTGATTTGTTCGTCAGATGATGCGCAAACGTGCTCCTCGCCGAAACGACTGAAACAATCCGCTGGCGGATAACGGATGCTTAGCGCAATATTATACAGATTCTATTTTTGGTCGATAAAATTAATCTAACTAGCTTGGAATGTAGTCAGCAAACAAATGTACCATCTAATTATCCATATGTTTGCCTTTGTGTATGCCTATGCTCTCGTTTAACTTTGTGGTGGCCGTGTTTTTTTTTGTTTATGGTAATAAACAATTGAAAAAACCCCATTTAAATCTTCCAGTATTAAAGGATGAATCATGGCAGCATCAGGCCAAATGCTTTGAAATTACTTTGAACAAAGTTACGAACACTTATTTTTTGTGTATAATACTATCTACTTAATCATAGATTCTAAGGCAGTTATATAAGGATGCCTTTTATCTAAAACTCTCATAGAGAAAACTTCTACGCAGAGAAGCTAAAAAACCTGGAGATCCATATCTCCCCGCTCTATCCATGCGTCCATGATATCGATCCGTACCGCCAGATGATTGAATAAATCGCACGCAGACACGATCTTATCATACATCTCGCCGCAAGCGACGGGGGTATAAAAAATAACATCAAAAGAGTGGGGATGCGACTTCTCACATGACCACCGCGCCAAACATCACGTTTTCATCTGGTGCGGGCAGCAGCACGCCGTACATACTACATGGCGAAACACGTAGGACGAAACCGACAACCGCTTAACGTAAGAGCGTTACCAAGTTGCTCGACACATTTGATTGACTAATAGACCTATCAATAGAAAATACCAGAAGAAGACGAAGCATGCTAACCGATGCGCTAAACCGTCGATCTCCGCGAACTAGTAAAGGATGAACTTTTTGCTGTTGTTACGCTTGGCATTTTTTTTTGTGCTGCACTAGCACCATCCGCACCAAACACTGATACTAAGCTAGTTGTGCGTGTGTTTCTTATGATGTTAGTTTGCTTCCATTAAGCGCGCAGGACGATGAGAGTACCGCGCTTTTGATGGTGCGCTTCACGGAAGTATGGTGCACGGGAACTGTGTTTTTGCTCGATGCTGTTGTCAACTCTTTATCAGTGGATGAAAAATGGCTGTTCCAGTGTTGCTGCTCGGAATTTGCTGCTGTATCTTTATTAGCTGGCTTTCTTTATTCTTCATGTGCTGTTTTTTTTTTTATCTTCGTTAGCGAACAAGGCAATTGGAGAATTTGAAAAAAGACATACATCTCCACATAATAAGATACAAATATGTTGCAGTTCGGTGATTATTGTGAGTTTTATGAGCATTTTGAGTAAAATCCGAGCTGTATTATTAGCTTGTATTAGTTATGTATGCAGTACTTATGAACTACTGACAGAATGGAATGTACATTAAACAGTGGTCCCTTAAATAATGCTTAAGTAATTTAAGAAAGCAGCATGAGGCTCTAATTTGTAGCACATACAATATAATATTCCTTGCTGATGATTCCCTGCAAATCGTACTTTAAGAGCACTGCACTCCTGCATTTGCTGCTGCAGCAGTGCATCTGTAAACACATAATAACCAGCTGGAGGAAAAAATAACCCACCGCACAAAATCGATACGACGTGAAGCATAAATAAACATAATCAAGTGCACCGGAATTGAGTGGAGCAATTATCGCACCGTGGTTACTATAGCTACGGCAGGTGCCAAGCTCAATGTTGCTGATTGTTCACGTATTTTTCTCGTTCTCGGCTCATTTCCATCTTCTCCTCATCATCGAATATTGGCATTTGTCGCATAGAATCGATGGCTGGCACACTCAATCAAGATGCGTATAGAGCACACGGGCGGCACGGAGTATAGTGCATAATTGCGAATCGATTGCAAAATGTCGAATAAAGAATCAGCTAAACATTTTCAATAGGAGCTCGTATAAGAGTGTGATTGTGCTGTGAGGAAAAATGGCCAAGAATGCAGAATAAAATGTCACCCAGCCGTCTAAAATAGCACAAATGCAGCATTCATTTTGGAGATTTTGTTAATTTAAACCAATCAGAAGGAGAATTAAAATGTCAACTCCTAATCGTTACTCAAACTCGAGCAAACGAACTTAACTTTTTCATGTACAATTTACGATATCATTCTTATGAAACGGCTAGCACTTATTGCTTTGAAAACGATCATGTTGAGAGCATAAAGAGCAAAAGGAGAACCCATTGTAAATTTTTATTTCACCAGAATTCAATATCTATGCATGGAATTTACTTAGAGAGTCATTGTATAAAAGCAGTTATTGTATTATACATATGTTATATCCGTTAACACACTGCATTCAAGTTTTTCGATATTTTTGTTATATGACACTCGTAGCATCGTGTACGTCATTGACCTGCTCAATGACTTTCACGAGATTTTTAACTGCCCTGTATAAAAGTGGGATACAGATATAAACCGATAAGCATCCCATGCAATACTTATTTGATTGTATTGATTGATTCGCATTTTCAGGGTGAGATTCTGCTATTGTATCTTTGCTCGATTTGCGTACACAACACTGTAAAAAACCATGTTTTAAGGCGTTCATTCGACAACCGTACTGCCCTAACGATCATGTGTACACTAACTAATTAAGGTAGCCCAATTCAGTAATCTACATCCCTGGTGATTTAATTTAAAGCAAGTTAATTTATGAATGCTTTTCCGACAGCTAGAAGAACTTAAGGGACACTGGAAAATGGACGATCTCCTCGTGTTAATGACGTCTCGTTCATTTGGTGTTTTATCTGGGTGGTTATGACTTTTATTTTTTCCCCCGGCAACCCATCGTTTGCTAGCCATGAACGCTATCATATCAGCACGAAAAAGTGCCAAATCATTACCACTACAAAGCGCAGACACCGTAGACGGCGGTATTCATGCTGGTCCGGTATGTTCTAGGCACTGCTGCAAAGCATCTTACGGCGGTAGGATGATGATGAATGTGACTGTGGAAAGTATCTCCGACCTCATGTTACGTTCTGCAGGATACATGCTCAAGACTTCCGGGCGGCCATTCGGGCCCTGTTCGTGGTTGGAGGCTGGCGAAAGCTGCTCGCAATTCATCGTACCCGGGTCGGTCTTTCCTGGTTCCGACCTGTGAAACCGTCCCGCATCCGGGACGAAATGCCGGTGGTGTGAATATTTTGATAAATAGGCAAATATTTCAAGTTTCTCAGTGCTACGGTTGGCAAGCGTACGGGGTGGTTCCTTTGCAGTGCGCCGTTTTGCAATGGCTTCATGCACACTGTGGTCGTGCCGTGTAGGGTTCACCTCGACCAATCGACCGCCCTCACAACTAGTCCTATTTGAACGATGATGATGTGTCGATTGGCCCAGTTCTCCATCTGCGCTGCCGACCGGCAGGCCGCATGCGAACGGGGAAGCCAACGCCCGGACGCTGGGGACGGATGCTGGTGCACGAGAGGCCTCCGGTGCGCACCTGCCGCTAGCTGTACGAGCTGAAGCCTAAACTGTGTCAAGGTTGACAATGCGGGGTAACCGACTGGAAACCGTTCAAACGCTGAGGGCAGAGCAGAGTTGGTGGGCATATAAAAAATGGCACTTCAAAGCTCTGCTAGGTGCCACAGGACACAGCTTTTCCCACGCCACAGCGTGCGCCAATCCGTACTCGAACTCGGGGCGGCTGCAAATAGTGTGGACTGTATGGGCCTGCAGACAGCCGGGGCAATAAAATCAAGCCGTTTAATGCTCCAATGACTGCAGAGCCAACGGAAACTCGGGTTTGTACCGGCAACAGCGGTAAATTCTTATTACTTCCTCCCGAGCCCCTTGACCCGCAGCCGATGTTTTCCTCACCCAACGGTCGGGAAAGCATTTCTTTCGGAATGGAATCTTTGCAGTTGCGGTTAGTGCCACGTATGAGCTACAGCTCGTAACAAACTTTGCAGTGAATCAAATTTTACCGCACATAATAAAGTTTTCAGCGTAAAATGGTTTATCATTTACTTCCGAACAAGAACGTGCATCCGAACAAGACGAATCTTTGTGACAGGTTCCGTGATTCGGTGTGGTTTATGTACGTAGAATTTGTGCGAATAAAACATTGTACAGGACAACATTTTTAGACATAACTTAATAAACTTAATAACAAATTAAGTGTGTATGATAATATATAAACACTTCGACTCATACGACTCAATACCATGCCCGTCGTAGGTTCAAGCCTCATATGCACCGTCCCCCCGTAGCAAGCACAGACTATCCGGCCGCTTGGTACTGAAGAAAGCCTCGAAAACCTGAATAAATTAAAATAGAATAGAAATAGAAACACAGCTCCCAGATGTTTGTATACGAATTTTATGTAGGTTATGATAAGTATTGTTTTGTCCAGTAAATAGCGTAAATGCGTTTGTTGATGTTATTTGCATCAACTCCCCGTACACTAATTTTAATTATGTACATTTTTTATTTCGAATGGCTATTCAGGAATATTCTAGCTTAATTGTGAATATCCCATCTATATACTGAAGTAATACAGTAATATACTGAAGTAATATACGGTCCTGCGGTACAGTCGTCAATTCGAACGACTCAATAACATGCCCGTCATGGGTTTAAGTCCAGAATGGACCGTCCCCCCGTAGCAAGGATTGACTGTCCGGCTGCGTGGTAATGCATAAAGTCTCGAAAGCCTGTACAGGCCGGCATGGCCGCGTAGGACGTTTCGTCAAATAGAAGAAGAAAACGAAGAAGAAGAAAATACTGAAGCAATGAGCTTGAAAGGTGTAACCCCGATTGTTTATAAAAGACTGAAACGAAACAAATAATACTTTGCTTTAGTAACTCCAACGTTATAGCGAACAAAAACATCATGATTTATTATATTCAATCGTACATCACCAGGAACTCGAAATACTCTCCAGACAAAAAAAAGATTAAAAACACATATCTTCCAAAAGCTTGTGTATGTGAACTGAAACCTATACCTGGTCCCAATTTCGACCGGTTCTTTGAGATTCTTGATGCTGATTCGAACAGGCGTTAATCCCAATACTGTACATTGTCGCACAAACAGCCGTACTGTCCATTTATCATGCTCTCCCTGTTGTTCACCGCTTCGTAGCGAAAAAGTTTGAAGTGATAGGTTTAATAGCTTCAAACAACTTTTTACCTCTGTCGCAAAACCAAAGTAAGTGTCAGTGCAACAAACACGACACCATCGCCAGGTACGTGATTGGATCGCAAGATACTACACCCGTTAGCTTTTCCAGCGTTGGGCGAAAGCGTAGAATTGCCCCCTCCTCCCCCTTCGGCCGTTGGTTCGGCTACGATACATTGCGAGGGTGTTTCGGTTGGTATGCGATCCATCATTTGTCTTCCACTGTACTCCCCATTTATGTCCACTGTACTGCCATTTTTATCGTCCTTCGGTGCGAAAGTGAGCTTTTGTCTTTGCACATTTCACACCACTGCCGGGGCACGTACAGCCCCGCACCGTGCATGCAATTGGCAAGCGACACTTCAACCATCGAACACGTTCGGCCGGCTCGGAAGTGGCAAAAGGTGTGTAAATACTATAAACCAAAGGTACAGGTAAATGCGTGATAGTAGTAGTAGTAGTAGTAGTAGTAGTAGAAGGTACATGGTTTATTGACCGTTCGACCTAGTTTAAAGTCGACGCTCGGTGCAAGAACCTTCCTGCAAGGATACATTCACTACTTCCGGTCGCCAACACGTTTGGACACACGATTTTCACCGAGTTATCTACCCATTCTCCTGCCTTTTCTCTCTCTTTCTCTCTCTCTCTCTCTCTCTCTCTTTATGTCTCTATTTCTCTCTTTTTCTGTATTTCTATCTGTCTCACTTCTCTTTTCAATGCTCTCTTTCTCACACATGTTATTCAGGATCGACTAACGCGTTCACTCTTACCTCTTCATCATTGAGTTTGGAATTCTCTGTTCCTGCCAGCCAGGGCCAGCCGTTCCAGCACTCGGTGCAAATGCATAGAGAAACTTCCCGCTGCATGCTCTGTTCTCATTCAAACTCGAACGACCAACGACCGAGTTCTCTTGCTGTGCCAGTTCTCAGCTAACCTCACCGTTTGTGGTCTGCTCTTGCACGGCAGAAAAGTGAGTTGCAATCCCTTTCCCAGGGTTTTTCACCTTTACGATCAAACTTCAATGGCTCTCGAGCGAGCGTCGGTTGGTCGGTCGGTCGGTCGTTATGTGAACGGACACAGTGCACACGGATGCGTCGAGGGCAAAGGATTTATGTGCCGTACGCATGGAACGAACGGCAACATGTAAACCCCTCCCGAACAGCAGCAACTGATGACCGGGACCGACACACCGACTGGCTGGCCCAGAAACTCCCAGGTGCTTCATTACCACAGCACCTACACTTGCTGCCCCACTTGATGAGCAAAAACACTAAATGATGCTGTACAAGTGCACGGTCTGGCAGCAGCACTGTGTGAGTGAGTGTTCATCCCGTTACATTTTGTGCGAGAAATCAAGAGCTAGTCAGCTTGGCGTTCCGTTTTTCGGCAAAGATACTAGCCCGGTCCAGACCGACGAATGGATAATCATACGCATCTATGCACACGCACTAACTGAACACAAATCGACAGAAAAGTGAATATCACCATCGTAACGCGAAGCCTGAAATTCGCTTTCCCGTTCCCTGTCCCAGGGACGAACGGTCCGATTCGATTAAAGCGTCAATCGATCGCCTAATTGGAATGGATTTTCTTCGGCTTTGCTGCTACGGATGATGCTGCTCGGCGGCAAACCGGCATGCAAACGGTTGATGTGCCGATCCACTAGCTGCCGTGTGCCAGGCACTGCACCAGCCGGTTCGTCTCTGTGCGCCGGCAACGGCAAGCGAACGGGTTATGTAATTCCACTTTCGGGTTTTAGATGGTTTCTAGGATACGATTGAAAGGGTTTTCATTTTTTGTTCGGGTTTGCATTTTTACTGCACTAACCGGTAGACTAGTAAATTGATTTTAATATTTTCTACTTTGTTGTGCGGCTTTTGTGCAGCTTTCAGTACATTGTAAAGCTATGGTTCTAAGTAAAACAATGAGCGATGAGCGTTCTGTTAGCTGGAACAATGGCAGTAAAGATAGCGGATGTTAAATAGCATATGCATAACAATGATAATTTATTAAAAGCAACGTTCCTTTTACATGTAAATATATTAGACAAATGATACTTTGTTAGTATGTACCGTACTATAAGAAACAATATAATTTACTATTTACAATAAAATAAAAAATTAATGCTTGTTTCTTTTCAATCTGCTTACTCTAAGACGACGTTTCTTCATTTCTGGTAAAAGGATATCTTTTTTTTAAATATCCGAGTCCCTAATCTGTATTAAGGTGGAAGAGCATCGTATAAATAGATGTTATTTCAAAAATCGATTAATTAAAAGTGCTTGATAATCTTTCTCGTTTGGCAGGCAGGGCTTTTTAGGCAAGAATATAAAAAAAAGCCTTCGCAGAAAACCCTCTATTTATTTTAGTATCCGTAATGAATTCGGGTAGATGCAAAAATGCTTAAAACGGTGTTGTACTAGTACTTTACTTGACAGTACGGCGTTATAAAGCTTTTAGATCTGCAAAGAGTTTCTTAGACAGGCAAAGGGTCAAATAAAGCATTGATCAAAAGCTCTAACTCAAATATTTTGTTTCTTATTATTTTTATAATTATTGGTAGTTCTTTTAATAAATCAACTATTTTGTTTCTTATTTTTTAAATTATTATTAGCAGCTCTTTGTGCTATATAGGTTTATTTTAAAGAGAAAAGTAAACAGTGTAACTAACTCATAGAAAGGAGTTTTATACATGTACTTTGTTGTTTACGTGTCAATTAATGCAGCAGTATCTTCTTCTATTTGGCGTAACGTCCTGCGCGTACATGCCGGCCTGTACAGGCATTCGAGACTTAATTCACTACCACATAGCCGGATAGTCAATCCTTGCTACGGGGGGACGGTCCATTCTGGACTTGAACCCATGAGCAGTATATATGAATTAAAAACTGAAAAACTAATGAACTAAACAAAAGTATATAAAGTGGCCGGCAAAATAAAGTGTCCACTACTTACAATTTTACATTTTTTCCGTGAAAAATGAAGTTATTGTACTGCTTTATTTTTTGAAACATTGTTCGTGATATGCTTAAGAATGTGCAGTA
>KI920849.1:5456-19835 GCA_000473525.2 Anopheles melas | reverse complement strand
GGAACGTTCTGTCATTTCTAGTTCAAAGTTCAATTCAACGAGACAAGCTGGTACAACAATGTTCATATGGAAAAGAATGTGTCTTTATTAGTGTATTGTCTCGCTCAAATGCACGACACACCGAAGGAGAAAAAAAAAACAGTTTTTCGCGCCGCCTAGCAGCGCTCACAAATGTGCGACGTGTACAAACATGCGTTACGCTACGCTACGCTAGTATCCTGGTCAGCAAGCTTTCCGTTTATAAACGGGTGGATCTCATCCAAAAGCGACCACATCCATCCCCATATCAAGCGAAATGTTGAGTCTATCGTTCTGCTATTCTGTTTTTTTCCTTTTCTATTGAAATTCAGATCTATTACACTGTGTATATAGAACCCACATACCCTCGTGTTTTCGCTTCTGTTCCCGTTCTGTACTACTATATTACAAATACTACCTAAAAAATGGACCATCTGGTTTTATATACCTCCCACCGATATTGCGGTGCAGTTCTTCCTTTCATTCTTTGGCCAATATCCTTCGCACTAACTATCATGCGCGCTACACGACGCCAGAATGTCTCATCTTCATGGACGTGGTGTTTGAGCTAAACGTCACATTAGCCGAGGGGTTTCTCTTGACTGTCTCTCTTAAAATAGATACAGACGATGTGTATACTGCTAGAGCCTTTTTCAAGCACATATGGCCAATCGTTCGGTGACACCATATACTCCGTACACACGCTCGTTCGTTTGTAGTGGTGACGCCGTGTGAGTTGCTTGTTTATCTTATTATCACCATTTCTGGGATGGATTTATACGCCTCCATAAAGCCATAGTTAAAACAGTTTGCCCATGATGCTCTCCTCTTTCCCCATGTAGAAGAAGCCACATAGACAAGCAGGAGCGGTAAAAAACAATCACAGCTTCATTCATTCGAAACGGACAACGCTAGAGCCAGTCCTGGGGATGGGTCTGCGTGGTTGTGATGCACTTGTGTGTATTATCCAGCAGTATTCTCCGGTGCATGCTACGGCGTTAAGGCAAGCCTCTAGGATATGTAAATACTCGAGATTCGATACTTCAGGTTGTGTCTGACTGCTGAAGCTTAGCTGCTGCTGCTGCCGGATACTGCCTGCATCTGTGGTAGATTGGGTGGCACAAACTCGATATAGTTGGCCGGAAATTGGCCCCTTCGTCCATTGATCTCGCCGTACAGCCATTCCGGTGTTATTTGATACAGCACCGCCACTACATCATTCTCCTGAAATACAAAAAAAAAAAACGTTTTAAAAACCAAACAAAACAACACGTTGATGAGCGATCGCAAAACATACCATTATAGTAAGATCTTCTGGTGCTTCCGCTTTGAAATTATACAGTGCCCGCACTTTCACGCCGCCACCATTGTCGCTTGTTGCAGGGATCAGCCGTGTAACCGATTCATTGGTCTGTTCGTCTACAAGCGGAACCTTCACCTCGACGTAGTTTACGGGAAACATTCCCTCAAGGCCACGTCTATCGCGACCCATATACCATTCCTCGGTCAGACGCTTCAGTAGATAAATCTTCTCGTTTGCCTGAGCGTGCGAAACGAAAGAAAGAAAATCAACAAAACACAAAGCAAATGTTAGACTTTTTGCACAACCCCCATACATTCAGCTCACATATGTAAGACGTAGTTTCGGTGTGGCGCACCAATAAAAAAGACTTTCTATTATTAGTATCAACAACAGGCACCTGCCGTTTGCCAATCTGTACGAAACGGCGTGTCAACGACACTGTGCACTGCCACGAATGGTTGTGTGTATGTGTGCGTGTGTAAAGAAAGTGTGTTGTTTACCTTAAAACTTAAATCTTCATCCGCTTCGCCCTGGAAGTCGTACAGCGCGATTCCGTACGGATCTTCGGCGTATGCCTCGGTCGCCGGCGGCGGCGGTGGAGGCGGTACACTAGGCATTGGTTGAGATGGAAGGGAATCGAAAGCACCCAGGATATCAGAAGAGCTATCGGCCTCCATTCCGGCATAAGGGTCCTGACCGCCTGCTGGAGGTATCGGTGCCATTTGTTTCGACGAACCCGAGGCGGCGACATGGCGTGGCATGACCGAATGCGACGGAGTGGATTTCTGGCTGTCCGAGGTATTGCTGCTAGTTGGAGGTTTAATTATGGTCGGCATCGACATGGTTGGGTGTCGCGGTAAGACGCTCTGGCCGTTGCACAACGGATCTACGAAATCGGACTTCTGCAGCTTGCTGTTTATCAGTGGTGTACGAATCTGGGCCGTTGATGATGACGATGCTAGTGGAATCGTGCCGTAAATAACTGGCGGAGGTGCAGTTTTGGCACGTCCCGAACTTGTTCCTGCGGTACTGCCTCCTTCAAACGGATCCAGATCACCCCACGGAACACTGGAGCTCGCTCGTGGCCGATTGCTGTTGCCGCACGCGACGAAATCATCCTCGAACCCGCTTTCAGCCTGCGACATGCTGCCATTATTGGGCGAGGAATAGTTTGAATCCGAACTGAAACTATCCACGCTAATGCAATCGCTACAGGATTTTTGTGTGAATGTCGGCGAACTGGGTGGAGAATCAAAGCTAATCAGTTGCATTTCTGCACTTGCTCCGCTCCCGCTACCGACGTTCGGCGATGGCAAAAGTGATCCATAGTTGGTGCCAACGTTTTGCACAATTTCATTACCGCCAGCATAATTGGACCCTTTTCCTCCATGTTTCGCCATGTTTGCCGATGGTGGCGGCGGGAGCAACTTTACAAAACCGGAACTAAAGCCGTGTTTTTGAAGTGGAACAGCACTGCCGGTCGGTTTGTTTGGAGCAGCAGCGCCGTTCGATGGTCGCTTATGGCCGAACAAACTAGACAGGATATTTATCGACTGTGGTTGACCCGGTTTCTTCAGCGGCGCAGTTGGGACTGCGGCCGGAAGTTTCGGTGGTGGTGGCCTCGGTGGCGGTGGCTTTTTAGCTTTGACATTCTGCTGATGTTGTGGCTGAAAATAATCTGCGCTTCCAACACTGCTTTGCCCTGATGATGCTGTGCCGCTTGCTCCGGCGTTGGTGGTGGTTCCAAAAGCACAAAAATCCCAATCGGTCGTAGGTGTGTATCGCAATGCCGCAGACGTATTGCGCTGCGGAGGTGGCGGTGCAGGTCTGGATGGAATAGTCATATTTCTGAAATTGTAAAAGGCAAATTGGATTTAGAACGTCTATAAACACACACACACACACACACACACTGCATGAAAAATAAAGCAATGTAAGACGGTAAAAGCCGATCAATATTTCCGTAATGTATAATGAACATACATTTTTACCCGTTTTCTGGGCCGTTCGTGATACCCGTAGCTATAAGATATGGCCGCAAGAATATCACACATTTTGTTCTATTTTCACTATTTGCGCTTAACGTATATCCTATGTTTAAATAAATATTATAGACAACTGCAACACTTTAAAGGAACCGCCGTTAACGAGAATATAATCTTATGCGATGCGAAATTTTAATCACGAATGAACGTCTTTACTCTGGCAATGCGCAATCCGATATGAGGTGGAAATGCTGAATTTTCATAGGATGTACTTTCTCATTTTATATAGCTGGTGGTAGGTATTGGGCAGAACGATACATGGTGACGGAAAAACAAATATATTTATAATTATAGAAGCAACTGCCGCCCAGCAGCGAGAAAAAACGAGTGGTAAATAAAAATCTCAAATCGTGCACACAACAACAACCAACAGGCGGAAAGCAGCGGTGACGAGACATGATGGTTGAGCCAGGCACGAGTTCAATCACCACCTGAAAAACACAGCGTGAAATCTCTTCCGTTGCTTCCTTCAACGGATCAAAGTTCAGACACGATACTCTTTTCTGTTTTGTTTACTCCCGGCTGCGTCCCGACATCTCCACAGCAGGGGGACAGTGTTAGAAGAGGTACTTCTGTTTTACTACGTTTCCTATAGCGATTAGAAAATGGCCTTGAATTTGAGGCAGCAAAAAACGCGTGCGAATGTAATGTCGCAAACCATGGTTTGCGGCTCTACCAGAGATATGCCGGGTTTGTGCAAACTTTGCTGCACACAATCACGTCAGTAAAGAGACCGACAAAGTTGTTACAAATCAAATAAGTGGATTCGTGTCATACAATATTTATCAACGTGTCATATGAACCGCACGATGGTGCTTCACCCAATTTTCTGAGCGACCACCGTACACACATCGAATAACGTTTATCGTTGTCGTGGTGAACACCTAGGTTGCTGTGCTACATATATGTAAATGATGCTGCCAACCACCGCTACAGTGTTACGTGAAGCCATGTGCAGCTTCTGTGAGTAAACACGTTCCTCTCGGGTATTCTCGCTATTACCACTCTGTCAAAGACCTCGAGCGAGGACACAGATGGAATAGGATTTTTTTTTCTTTCGCTCCATATGCTGTAACATGTTCATGCATGCATGCCCGAAACAAGTTTTGCTAGTATTGCTACTCCTGTTAAAGGTTTACACGCGTGTATAAGAAAGTACTGTCAAGATGATCGTTGGTAAGAGAGAATTGAAGCCGAACATATTAAATTGAACCTAGCTTTGTCCTCTTTACCATTCACAATGAAAGCATCGGTCCTTGCTCTTAAAACTATATGAGCACTGCATAACTACATACGATCAACAACGTTTCATGGGTTTGTAAGGCATACCCCCCCCCCCCCCCCCCCCCCCCCCCCCCCCCAAAGCTTGTTCATAGCTTCGGATTCATGTTCCGTCCATCAAAGCAGACATAAGATACCACACCCTACTGCGACCCTAACACTACTTGTGGCGCCACAAACTACATGCGATAAGAAAGAAAGGGGCAGTTTTTGTTCATGGCGGGATTTTTTTACATCCGCTGAACACTCTCACTAGTTGCTGGAACGATAACCACCGACGAATGACGACAGTTAACCGCCTACTTACCCTACTACATTGCTAATCATAAAGGAAATGCATATAGTAGTTATGATAAGAACACTAATCGGCAAATTTCACAAGCCACTCAATATAACGGAGATTGTTTTCGTGCATCTGCTCCTCGTGAGCGATTTAATCCGAAAACTTATCAATTGAACTCAATACAGTGTTCTCAGCCAATTAGATACATCGCGGTACGCTGTTGCGCTAACGGTTATTAACGAATACCTGCGATGTTTTTTTTCACATATTACCCCAAGTTTCTTACGTACAGGTGCAAACTCTCCTAATTGTTAGTGCCTTGTACATTGGAATTGTCCGGATCACCGATGAGGCGATATTTGTTATATATTCTTTGTAAGTCTCAAATGGTATCAATCACAGTCAATGTTTCTTTTACTTCCGTCCGATAATACTGGCAATCAGCAAGCGTATGCAGATCATCACCGATCATTCGCTGTTTTCTTAACGAATTCTTTAATAGAGGACCATTTCTTTGCCCAGTGATGATCCAACATATTGCTTTGATGCATTATCATTTATCTTTCCACTATCGTGCTATTGCTAAAACTGTTTTTAGTTATCATATAGCAAAGTTACCTCCAATCAGATACCTATCATCAGTCGCATATACTGCTATAATTCCGATGTATTTCCTTTTCTGAATGAGCCGTTAGATAATGCACCAATTATAATGCATTTCCGAAGAACCAGCTTACAATCAGGGATGAAATGCATTGATCCTGCAAGAAGCACTGAGAGTTCTCTGCATTAACAGCAACGTTTGCTGCACTTGGATTAAGCTAGGCTGCTGCTTGTGTCGGCAACCTTGAAGGAAGGCTTCAATCAGTCCGAGTTCGTTTCACTTCCTTATTGTATCTCCTGCGTCCACGCAGAGCGACTCGCGTTACTTTCATAGGCGCAGTCGTGCACAACTACAATGACACTATAATGTCGTCGCTAGGGGACAAGTGATGATATCGTACTATCGGTTGTTTCACGGTAATCCATTTTCAGTGCTGTGCCCTTTCTCGCATAATCTCACTGAAGCTTCACTGGCATTTTCATCTACTTAATACTATGCATAATGGTTAGCACGATAAACTGACCAAACTTACCTACTCATGAGAAGAATTCCAGCACACGATCAAACAAAACACAATAGACTGCAGCGTAATATAATAGTCATACGCACGGGAAAGCAAGAACTCAATTGTTTGAACCGCGAATGTTTCTCACAATAATAAACAAGCGAAGCAGCATCACTTGATCGAGAACAAAGCTTTCAAACAAACTGCTCAAGCTTTCATCCGCGGAAAGGCAAAGAGAAACAGAAATTTCGCGAATTTCTACCCTATGCAGCCTACCATTTTTTACGAGAACAATGAATCACCTGAAGGGATATAGAAACGGGAGGTTGGTGCATTAAAAAAAACTGACGTACGAGTTTGACAAAACTGCGATTATCGCTTTTTCGTGTAGAAACCAAGTTTGTTATAAGCAGGAATATAATCGAAAACTAAGCTACGTTCATTAACTCAGCCAAAATATTCGAATTTAGTGGAAAATTACTATGATACTCTTCCAAAATATATGTTTAAAACATTATTTTCGCTAAAAACCTAGAAGATGGGCATGCCGCTTCCTTTGAGAATCGAGCCTGGCCTTGTAAATTCAAGACATATGTCAAAATCTGTTTGGCAGTTGTAAACATATCGGAAGAAAAAACAAGAAGAACAACAAAATAAATGTGAAACGCACGTTTTTCTGTTTACGCTACAGTTAAACTTAAAATATTTGTTCGGCCAAAGCAATTTATCCTACTCTCACTATCAATTATTCATTATATTGTTTTCAAAGCTTAGGGCATTTGGGTTATGGCTGGTTTGCAGATTTTGGTGGGAACGTACGAAGAGTTTATCGTATGTTACCGTGCGGAACCCTTACGAACGGTAAGTATCGGCGAAGGAAGTGTTGCTGTGAGACGTTTATCTCATCGAGAAAATCTACGATTTTAGGACCCGGAGAAGCTATACCTTAAGGAATCGTTTGCTGCTCATCTGCACACCTCGTCTGTGCGATCGGTAGCTTCCCACGGCAGATATGTAGCTACTGGCGGAGCTGATGATCGAATCTGCCTGTTGGACATGCGAGAGGGAACGAAGGTGACGGAGTTCCTGCATCACGATGGGACGATCAACGCACTTGTTTTCTCGGATGATGGCAGCCACCTCTTTTCCGGTAGCAACGACGGTAGTATGACGGCGATCAACATGTCTAAATTGGCCGTCGATAAAACGTGGAAAAGCGCCCACAAAACTGCTGTTCAAAGTATCTCCATTCACCCTCATGGTAAGATGGCACTTTCATTGGGTAGCGATATGACGCTAAAAACATGGGATCTAATAACGGGTCGTGCTCTGTTCACGACTGCGTTGAACAAAAATAGCAAGTATGGACGAGTGCTTGCCGACGTACAGTGGTCTCCGGATGGAGAACATTTCGCACTCCTCGGTAACCGGGTGGTTGATATCATCAGTATCGAGACCACGCGTTCCGTTAGGTTGCTGGAGTATGACTCTAAACCTACCGCCATGTGTTGGTTATCGGCTGAAGAAATTGCGGTTGGTTTGGAGAATGGAGCTCTAGTAATGGCCAACATCCACGAAGAGGAGCAGCAAGAAAAGCTGCAGATCTACGATTCACGATTGAAGGCAATTTCCTGTCTGGGGAATTACATTGCGACCGCTTCCAGCGCGGGCGACGTGTCGCTATGGCATCTGGATGGGGTCGATTTCATTCAAATTTGCACTCAACAGATAGGCTGCCGTCCGATATGCTTAGCACTAATAAACACTGGTAAGCCGCTGCGCCAAGACAGCGTACAGGAGACGGCGGAAAGCACGTTGAACGCTGCAGCATCAAAGAATAAAGCACAGGTGCCGGCACGTAGTCTCGCAACGAAGGTAGTTAAAGAAATGGCATATGTGAGTGTAGAAACGGAAGATCCTGTTCAGATAGCATCGGCCAACCGGTTGAAAGATCGATCGTTAAATAAGCGAAAGCGGGCTGCTTCAAAGAAGGATATTAAACCATCAGACAGGCGTGTCAAATCGAGCGGATTCATTGAGGAACCAGCGGACGATGTTATAGAGCCCAGCAAGGCCGATAATCTGGTAGAATTGCAGAAAAAGAAAAAGCACAAAACGTGAGAAATATGAGAACTTAAAAAAACAACTTTTCATTCAATAAACCTTTATTGTAGTAAGCTCGTATCTTTTTTGATGCAGATGAATTGTACAATTTGAGCACACAAAAAATAAAAAAAAACTCATCAAACGTTATTAAAACGATTTTTTTAACTGTTATTATCTGACGTTCTCGTTGAATCGTTTCTCGCCCTGACAAGCTCTTACTTTGACATCCCTCAGCTGCCAAAAGAAAACAACCCTACTAGGGACTGCAACAACAAAACCGAACGAACCGCATTATTATTTTGCCAAATTGTGGAATTAAACTTCCTAACACTCCATTTTAACAGGCTACAATTATGTCTGCAGAGTGGTAAGGCAGCGTCGAAATAAAAACTGCCTTTGCAATTGTGCAACAACGTAACATTTCTGGGGCTTCTGCATTTCCAGGGTGTGTGTCCAGCGCCAGCAAGATGAGTGTCGCCGTTATCTTGATCAGTTCAAAGTTCTAGACCATCCGCTGAAGCAGTCAACGATAACGGTACGGATTTAGCAAAACCCACACTAAACTGGATTTGTCTACTGTGTTTTTTCTTTAATTTCGCTAATCGTCTTTCGTTGTCGTAGGTTCTGGAAAGTCGCGGCACTCGCAGCGGCAAGGTTCCAGTGGCTGCGAATGGGATTTCACTCGGCAGTAGTAATACAGCTGCTATGTCCGCCGCAACACTGTCGCTCGATCCGCTAAGCATTGCCTTCGATGGATCGGACCCATTGAGTCAGTTCGCAAAGCAGCAGGTGACGTCGCTGGGCAAAGATCCGCTGTCGCGAATGGCTGCTGAGATGGAAGGTGCTCTGCCAGTGGCGAAGTCAACCGCGCTGGGATCTCGAAGCTCGCTTAGCAAATCGAAGGAGCCAACTAATTTGCTGGAGCTGGATCTGATCGAACCATGGGCCGCCCGTCGTGGAGCCATTCTGAACAAATACACCACCTCGGAGAAGCTGTCGATCGTGACCAGCTTCCTCACCGGTGGGGAAACCATCAAACCGCAGACGACAATGTCGGAGAAGGTCAAATATCGATTGGAGCAGCTGGATGACTTTGACGAAGGTTCCGTGCGACAGATGCTTGACCTATCGCAGCAGGAGTACGTCGTTAAGATCGAGCAGCTGAATCACGAGTTGGTGCAAGCATGGAATCAGGATCAACGTGTGAAAGCGCTCAAAATTGCAATCCAATGCTCAAAGCTGCTGTCCGACACGTCCGTCATCCAGTTTTACCCGTCGAAGTTTGTCCTCATCACCGACATTCTCGACATCTTCGGTCGACTCGTGTACGACCGGCTGCGTACGAAAGCCGACTACGTACATCCGGGCACGCGTGAAATGACTTCCCTGCCGGAAAACTTTACCCCCGACATGGTACCGGAATCGGCGAAGGAAACGTGCCAGAACTGGTTCTACAAGATCGCTTCAATTCGAGAGCTGCTTCCACGGCTGTACGTAGAGATAGCGATACTGCGCTGTTACAGCTTTCTGGCGCAGGACGAGTTTGGGCTGGCACTGCGAAGGCTCACGAAGATGATCCGCGGTATCGGCGATCCTTTGGTGGCTATCTACGCCCGATGCTACTTGTGCCGGGTAGGCATGAGTCTCACGCTCGATCGTACATACATAAGCGAAAACCTCGACGACATCCTAATGATCTACCATACCATCTTTAACGGTGGCATCCGGTCGGAAATAGCGCGCCACCGTATCACATTGAATGGTTACGCCTCCCTGTACCTGCCGGCACTGGATTGGATCCTGCAAGGGGTGGCCATTCTGACGACCGACAATCAGCTGGACGACATTTTGCAACGCTGCAAGGAGAAGAAAAATCCCGCCCTGCTGCTACAGTCCATGATGCAGTCCTTCCGCTCGGATTTTATCGCTTCCCGGGCCACACATTTCGTCCAGATTCTGTCCACCATCTCGGTGGAAGGATTATCGCGTGGGCAGCTCTTTCGACTGCTCGGAAGCATTCTGAGCCACACGCCACCACCCGCAGAGCAGCGGCTGAGTGTGCTGTCGAGCGCCATGAAAGCAATCACCTCGCTGGGCAATGTGGAGGAGTTTATGCAGTGTGCAGAAATGTGGGCACAGTACACCAGTCAACACTTTGGGGTAAGTGTACGAGCGAAAGTATTTGTTTTTGATAGCGGCTAAAGACACCGAACACATTATTCACAGCTAAAGGAGGTCGACATCTTCCTGGGAAGCGTGCTTCAACAGATGGCACCTAAACGCATCTACGAGCAGCACTATCACGAGCTGCAAGTCATCACGGACAAGATTGTTTCGAACGCTCAAGACGTGCACGGCATACTGGCGCTGGTAAGTAAGGGCATCTTAGGAACCCTAGCGAAAGATTGATAACTTGCATCGCCGTTTCTTCGAACAGGACAATTTCCTTCCACTGTTGGATCTTTTTCAAAAGGAATCTATCAAACTGGAGGTGTGCAAGAACATTCTCACCAGCTACCGGAATGCCACTGCCTGTGATAATGCGATCATCAACGATCCGGTAGTCACCAATGCGCTCATGTACATCAGCCGAGTTTTGAATGACTCTGTCAAGTAAGCAGCGATAGTGTAACTGCATTTCGGTTCGCTTCTTTAACATTATCATTGCTCGTTCCTTTTTCTAGCGCACTCACCGGAGAGGACGAACGCCGCCAAATCAGTGGGCTAATATGCCACTTCATTCGAAAGGTCGATTTTGGACGCGACTTTGAACAGCAGCTTGCTTTCTACGTCGAGGCACGCTCGGTTCTGTCGAATCTCGACACGGCTCTATCCACTCTCATACACTCGGTCAACCGGTTAGCAACCAGCACGCGACGTATCGTCAAGGGTCAGCATACGCAGAAAACGGCCGCCTTCGTTAAGGCGTGTGCAGCCTACTGTTTCATTACAATCCCGTCCATTATCGATGTTCGAACGCGCATGGAGCTGTACCTGCAGTCCGGGCAGGTGGCGTTGTTGAACGTCTGCCTGCAGCATGCCGATTCGTGCTTTGAAGCCGCGATCAATCTAATTCCCGAAGTCCCAAGGACGGTGGAAAATGACGGCAAGGTGCATTCTACGGAAGGCTTCATCAAAACGTTCATCGTCAATTTACTGTCCACGCTCGTCATCGTACCGGTAGGTAGCAAATACGGCATTACACGACCGGGTGTGAACCCTATTCACTCATTGGCCGTTTCGACAATTCCAGGATAATCCCACCCAAGGTGTGCTGTACTTGTTACGCCTATTGCTGGAAGTAGTGCCGAAGTATCCGTTCGAACCGACGTCGGACATTTTTTCCAGCATCTATCTGCACGTGCTAGACTTTTTGTCTGTTGCGGCACAGGAGGTGTACCCGTACCATATCGTGAATGTAATTTCAAATGACGAGCTGTACGGGTCCGATCCTAAATTTATCGCCGAAGTAAATGAGCTCTGCTGCACAGTGTGCGACAAACTTCTGCAGCATCTGAAAGTGCTGCTGGAATCGAATGCCCTGCGAGCACAATCGCAGCTGGCGCTGGATCTGTTGCTCAAGATCATTACCGGCGCCGATCTCTCGGTAGACAAGATGTTTACTCTGACGGTTCATTTGTGGAACCTGGCCGTGAAGAACCGAACCGCAATAGAAGCGAAGCAATTGGTAAGTGTAACCTTGATCAACATTATTCTTGGTTTTGGGAAGAAACTCTGCCATTTTTTATGAGCATTTATTTGTTTCCTGTCTTAGCGTCTTTGCGTTGCTTTAAGATAAGGCACAATTTCGCAATCACACGGTCACACACACCATCATTGTGCCGCTGATTAAACTGTATTACGCATTAAATTGCAACGCCATCCTTTGATTGAGCTTGATCAAAGGTCGACTCAGTGCGTCGTTCAATCCAAATATTGCTTATCTTCTTCTGGCGTTATTATTTTTTTTAATCATCCATTATTTATAGAAGCATTAATGACCAATTATGGAACAAAAAAAAAAAGAAGAAGCTTGGCAGATTACAATGGGACAACGCATTTGCATGATGGGGCTATATGGAATATGAATGATATTAAGTCAAATGAAATTAATTCATAATCCCTTTCATATTCGTTTCAGCAAACTGTTATACAGTACACTGAGCATCTGGCACACGTCACTCAGCTGGAATCGCAGCGGCAATGCCTCTGGATGCTGTTGGAGAGAATGAAATCACGGAAATAAAGCTCAAATCTCAATAGGAGGTTCTTCTCGCACGTTGCACGAATAAGAAGCAATAACACACTACATACATTTATACTCATTCCCAAGCTGCAGTGAGCTGTTTCGCGAAACTATTGTATAATCGACGTATTATATTATATAAATAAAAGCAAATCATTTTAAATATTTCAATAGAGCGCTCTTTTCGGAAAGCAGACGTTGGGGGAAGAAATGCAAAGGGGATTGAGATGGGTGGTAGTGGTGATCATTACAAATGAAAACAAAGCAAACCAATACCCTCTGATCGCTGATATTTCACGCAGTCCACAGATTTAGCGCAATTAAAAAGCTGCTCAATAGCTACTACTAGAATTGTTTATTTCCATTTCTTGTTTCATCTTGTGTGTTTGTGTTTGCTGCTGCTGTACTCTTACATTTTACCGTTTTATTTTGTGTTATCTATGGTTCTGTTACAACGTGTGTTTGTATCCTGCCTGCGCGTTCCATATGAAAGAAGCTATCTGTGTCTCCTCTATTTTCTTTTGTTTTTCCTTCTTTTCAGTTTGTTTTCCTATGTATCTCCAGATATTTCCCTTTCTACGCGTTTTAACTGACACCGATTGCTCTACAGTTTTGTAACCTGCTAAGAAGGGTATGATGTTCCTCGTGTTGGAGCTGTTCTGATGGCGGAGATGGTAGCTGCTCTTGCGCTTAGCGTTTTATGGTTTAGTCAAACGGTGTGTAATGTTTTTGCGAGCGAGTGCTGGCACGAGTCCTTTCGGCTACCATCAACCAATTCTAAAACGTTTACGTTTAGACCTGACGTGATATACTGCTGCCATGATACATTATTATTGCATTATTGTTTTTTTTACGCTTCTTTTCCCCCAATTATGCCTCTTGTGCGGCACCACGGAAATTGCTCGGGACGACAGAGGTGATTTTTTTGTTCATTTTCTCTTGGGTTGTGACGATTGTATGTGTATTTACGATGGATAAGTAATGTTCACGATAATGGAAATACACACCGCGTTTGTTGCTGTCCATATGCATGCTTGGAAAAAGCGCGATCCACATGTTTCGTTTGATTTTAGTTTACTGTTTGTTCCAGCTATCTGCGAACGCTGTTTGAAAGGCGAGTAGTAGTAGTAGTAGTAGTAGTAGTTGCTGTTGTAGTAGTAGAACCACCCTAAGTAACATGTGTTCGAGGTTGCTGGTATTTTTATGTCGCATGCATTAACCAACCATTCAGCAGCACAGTAGAATGTGAAATTTGAATTACATGAGTATACAGACACACACACACACACATTCACACACGAAAAGGAAGTGTAGCCGAACGGTTAGTTCGGTAATCATACGATGTATAAAATCGATCACGACCAAAGTTAAGCTAAGCACTGCTGCTCGGTTGGTTCCTTTCGTGCCATAGTGCTGTGCTTGCACTAAACACGTGCCATAAAAGTTCAATCTGAAAGCAGGGGGTGGCCCTAAGGCAGCAGCTATACCCGCCCTCGGTCGAGCTTTCTCGAGCGCTATACACAAAACGCACGCGGCTTTGCGCCTCTTCGCGCTCGCTTAAATGATACTGTGGTTTGACTTCTATCGCGTAATAATGTTTTACATTGCTCTGGCTAGATTTCATATTGATAATAATAATACAAATAAACCGTTCAAAACTGCGCTTTCACTTCCGAACATTCCACTCCTCCTCCGTCTCTCCCCCTTCCATATTTTCCACGCTGCAGAGTGCATCGTCAATTGTTATCAATTTCCTTTCGTCCGTGCGGCGTCTCACACATAGTGCATATCTCCTCTCCTTGTGCCATTTTTAGTTCAGCATCATACAACGCAACTAAACCATTTCTGACTGATTCTATTTCTTCTTTTTCTCTGGTTCGTTTTCTCTTCTTCGATCCCTATTGCGGCTGCTAGGTGATAATTGTGTTTGCGTTTTCGATTTCATATCTGTTTCATTATTTCTTTATTTTAATATATATATATATATA
>AXCO02005975.1:0-17355 GCA_000473525.2 Anopheles melas | reverse complement strand
GCATTCAAGGAGCTGTGTACCAATCGAACCAAATATGACCGCAAGGCCACATGAGCAGCGGCGGATCTAACGGTAGGCGGACTAGGCGGTCGCCTGGGGCCCCGCCTATTTAGGGGCCCCGTAGATCGCCATTCTACAGTATGCCGTATGGACAGAGTACTAGCGACAAGGGCCCCCGGAAGGATGGCCGATGGGGCCCCGAGGCTGGCGAATCATTTGCTGTCAAACCAGGTTTTCTTCCTATTTTCGTTTTTAGTCGTCAAATTGCGCTGGATAAGCCCACCTGATATATCAACTCACTTTGATTTCTACGAAATATCGTTTCAACGGCAAGCCATACAAGATTTTGTTATGGAACAAACTATAAAATATTGTGTCGCAATTTTGACTAATTGATCAAAATAATCGCAATATCAATCTAAATAGCTGCTGACAGCACATACGATAAAATCGCATTCGATTTAGCAATTCCACTGTGACTGGTTCTGAGCGGCCACGTGGGACCCCGACAAAAGGGAATCGCCACTGCTCAAAAGGAAATGTGCATCTCAATCCTTCGTTCGCTTAGAATCCCTAGTACAAGTTACAAATCAACACTTCAGAAAGGCCTCATTCGTGTGACCGCTATGAACCAAATCTGATGCATCGCTTTTAAATATTTTATCGTGCATTTTAGCAACCCCCCTCCCCCACCCCACCCCTCAGCTTAACACTTCAAAACATACCGAAAACTATCGATTCAAATTGAAAGTCCTGCTGAAAACCGCCAAAACAATCTGGCCACACTGATGAGCACGGACGACGGCTGACAGCGATTGGCCGTCTGGCGTACCAGCATATCTAAACCTTGGTCAGCGCACTCTGTCGAAGGGTAGGCAGCGGAGCCAGGGACGGGTAGCTCGACGAGCTGCTTGACAAATTAACCGTAGGGGGGAAAAAGAAGGCATGAGAAAATGCGCGAAAGGCAATGATTTTTTCCGTCGCTTTGCCCAGCGGGCAGCGGGACGGCTCGGCTAAATCGGGCGGGGACTGTGTGTGCTGTAAACGTTTCGGGACGTCGGACGCGCTTTTGTTGTGTGCCGCTGTTTGGGGGAGATATTTTCGTCGTTTTCCGCCCTAAGAAGAACAGGTTGCAGTCGCAAGCGGTGGGAGTGGATATCGTTAAATGTTAAAGTTCGGTAAGCACGGGCTTTAAGCTTCCGTAGTGTTTGTGTAATTTGCAAAGGGAAACAAGAGTTTTAATGTGGTGTAGTGATGTTGAATGGAATGTAGCAGAGAACATGTAGCGTCTCCGCTCGCTTCCAGAAATGTGAAGCATTTCAAGCTTGCTATGTTTCTTGCGTATGGTGCTTTATCGCTGTGTCTATCATGATTCGCATCCTGCTAGAGGGGTGTTGTGTATGTGTTGCTGAAATGGTGTGCTTAACCGCTAACTCGACGACGAAAAACGCGTTGTGAAAGGAAAACCAATCCATCACCAAAGCCAGAGGCGCGGAACGCTGTCGAGAGACCTTTCCCCCTCCTTTTGTTGATGGAAGCTGTAGTATGCCAAAGGGAAGTGTGTTTGGTGAGCAGTGCGCTGGAAACTGTACCTAGAAAGAGCATTTGCGAAACCTTTCGCGGAAAAGCCTCGTTACGTTGCTATTAGCAACGCTTGCCACACATACTAAGCTAGTTGTGCCCTTTCAGAAAAGGTCTGGTGAAGAGGGGTGCGCGGTAGTGGGGTAGGAAAGGTTTGCTATGTACGGGATGTGATTAGTCGAACGCAGAAATGGCAGTCGCTGCTCTTAATCGTTTGTCCCAGTAGTGTGCGTTATCGGAGGCTCCCAGACGCGCATTGCCATCTGTGGTTAACGCACTCCTCCAAACTCCACGAAAAACGGTCCCAGTGTTGTGTTACGGAATCAACACCATGTTGGCGGCGGTGGCGACGGCGGTCCCATAATACCCCGCGAGTGTGTGCATGTGTCCGACATCGGGCCTACACTTTGCATAACCGGAATTTCGATGTTGTAAGCAATAATTGTGATTGGGCGAGAGGACTGCGTCATCGTCGTCTCGGCAGTCCGCAACCAGCGGGCAGTGTTGGATATGGCGTAGAAACAATACTTTAACCTTCCGCCGCTACAGTGCGTGTGTGTGTGTGTGTATGCTGGTTCCGCATTCTTGCTGAGTTCATTAGCTCGTGATATTTGACGCTAATGTACATGCGGTGAAGCGATAGATAAGATAAACAGCAGCTGTTTAAAAAAGAAAAAAAAAACACCAAGACGCTAAAACCCCGGTGGCAATGAAGAAAGCCATACAGCGTAAGCTAGCAAGCCATGGAGCCGCGCGAGCGTGTGTGTGTGTGTGTGTGAGTGCTGTTTTTGTTTGCATTTCCCGGTGCAACACCGGTCGTCTCTCGTCGACGATAACAAAAAATCCTGCTCCTTGCGTTGCCATGATGCTTTGCGGCCACCTGCATATGGTAGCAAGGTGCAAAAGCGTGTGCCCTGGCAGATGCATGCACTAAAAGGAAGAGAGAACACCCGCTGTCGCGTGTCCCGTAATGCTTTCAGCACAAATTTCCACTGCAACAGCTGTCGCGTGTAAGCGAAAACCTGCAGTTTTCACAGAAGGGCCCCGCTATTCCTCATTTGGCAAAAACGCTGGAGATGTACACGCACAAGGCACGGGAGAAGCATAGATATGGATGTCGAGAGGCAACGTCGTTGTTGCCCAGCGCCAAACAGCAATGAAGTATAACAAACATCACCAGCAGCAGCAGCTGGTAGCTCGAGCTCGGTGTTCGGTGCTGACCGGCATTTATGACCAGGCCCAAGTAAACGATGCGTGCCGATCACCGTGGCCGAAAAGGTGGTGAAAAAACTTTCACGAGCCACCGGTTACTGCGTACTGCTTTGATGTCGTTGTTGGTTACCGTTTTGGTCCGACATTGCTACATACACCCTCGAAGATCGAGAAGTGGATGACCCTTCAAAGAGATGATCGTGGGATGGGAGGAGTAGAGCGCGCGGCCACGAACGGTTTTTCATTTTGGCGAAAATAATGTTTACCATTTTTTTATTTATCATCAGTTTGTCATTTTTATGGGACATTGCCTAACATGTTGGATGTATTTTAAAGACACTAAGCTCATGTTTAGGCAGTGTTTTAGGCTAACTATTCGTACCTATTCTCACGTGCATTCAATTACGCGATTTATAAGCCGTCACAAATAAAGCACAGCGTTGCCCCATTGCATAATGGAATGGCCGATCGACTCCAAAATGATGATGTGCTGGAAATTTATATTTTGCCGTGCCGTCCAGTCAAGGTTACTGCATGATAATGCTATTCAGCTCGGCTAGCTCGTCGCCCAATTGAGACCGCTCGGTTTGGCACACAGTCTCCCTTGTTTGCCAGCTTTTTGCCACAACGAACCCCAAGCAACGTCGAAGCCAGACCGGCGGCACGTCGCAAATGGCAAACTTTCTCACGGTTCGCCGGCTGGCTGAATGCACAAGACCAATGCAACACAAACTTAAATGGAATAAACGTGCGAATCGTGTGGACCCCCCCGCCGGGTGTAAGTAGGCTTTGAGGATTTGGGTCTCTTTGGGTACGACAACGTAACGCTTTTGAACGTGGAAGATTTTCGACTTCAAAATGCGGAAGCGAAAGTGGTGGAGACAATGGCTGCATAAAAAAAGGAAGAAGATGCAGCATAAATAATGTTGGCACCGTGCCCACGACCCATGCTGGTCTGTACGAAGCTGGTACGGTACGAGCAGTAGACAACCAGCGACGATGCAACTGGTAAAATTGGATTGTGCATTGGTCGACGGTTGCTGAACCCTAAATTAGAGCAGAATTAAAATTTTATTTATAATGAACCCATTTTTCTGGCTCTACCACCACCATTGCCTTGGGCCAGTAAACGAGAAGAAACATATTCGGACACGCTCATATATCGTTGCGGAAAGGGACAGCGACGGCGTTAGGGTTTGGTTTAACCCAACTAGTTGAACAGTACGATAAGCTTGGCACACCACTAGCGCAAACTGCCTGACGGATTGTTTGCCACGGTGGGCAGCTCATTATTTACGCCCCTTTGCACGTGATAAGTGCAGTTTCAGCTTATGAATAATGAATTGTTGTTCGGTTCACGACTAGTAGAGGGCAATCTAGGCATTTTAAAAGCCAAAAGTACGAAATAGTTACTTCATACGGACGTGCGATTTCACCTATCGGCGCCGCTCGTACAGTTCTGTCGGATGATTCATCAAAATTATCCGTTTGATTGACCTTTCGCACGGGGAATGCTTACGGGTTTTTTTTTAATTCTTCTTCGTTGCATTTTAAATTAAGAAGTCCACCAAGTGGAAAGATCAAAGGCCCCACTAGGTCGGTGGTAGAATCCAGCCTACTAATTGTTCGCTCGTTTCATTCCAGCTCGTTGGTAGAAAAGAAAATCCTGCCCCAATCGGAAAGTGTGTGACCGCACCAGGACGGGTGTGTCCCACCCGGTGTCCAGCTGCTTCCAATCTGCATCTGGGCGTGTGGATGGAAAAATGTGCCAGCGAGCAATGCTGATGTTGCCAGTAGTACGCATCGTGCCACAGTTCCTGCCAGCCGCCATAGCCGCAACCCAGCAGCAAGCCCAACCCGCCAGACTGGACTGTCGCCTGCGTCCATCCGTCCATGACCAGGTACGATCGGTACAGCTTGTCGTCCGACCAGCAGCAACAGAAGCAGACGCTAAACACGCCAGCAACAGCAGTAGCAGCAGCAGACCGGAGGCTCGACACGGTAGTGGTCGCTCCTCGCACGACGATGACTGACGAGGAGCTGCTCTTGCTCGAGCGGGCGAACGCCGAGCGGGATGAGATATTCCTGCGCTACGATCAGGGCCGCAAGTGCGACAGTATCGATGCGTGGGAAGATCCAATGTTCGAAGTGTACACGCAGGCGGACCGGTACGGCTTCCTGCATCCCGTGGCGCCGGCCCAGTCGAAGGAGGCGGAACTGCTGCAGCACCGGATCGAGATGGAGCGCGTGAAGAAGTGGGTCAAGATGCACAAAAACTGGGACGCGGCGGCGACGAAGGAAAATCTGCGCCGGCGCGTAATGAAAGGCATCCCGGATCGGATGCGCTCGGCGATCTGGCGCAAGCTGCTCGACCTGGACCGGCAGATCCGGGAGAATGGGGGCATGTACGACCGGATGCTGGACTGTGCCCGGCGCCACAGTCCCGACATACGGCAGATCGATTTCGACGTGAACCGGCAGTTCCGCAATCACGTGTTCTACCGCGAGCGGTACAGCGTGAAGCAGCAGAGCCTGTTCCGCGTGCTAGCCGCGTACAGTATGTACAACACCGAGGTCGGCTACTGCCAGGGCATGTCGACGGTCGCCGCGGTGCTGCTGATGTACTTCGACGAGGAGGACACGTTCTGGGCGCTGGACGTACTGATGACGAATCAGCGCTACGCCATGCACGGGCTGTATATAGTGGGGTTTCCGAAGCTGATGCGGTTCCTGGCGCACCACGACCGCATCCTGACCAAGTGTTTGCCCAAGGTGAAGAAACATCTCGACAAGCACGAGGTACACTCGGTGCTGTACTCGTTGAAATGGTTTTTTGTTATCTTCATCGAGCGGGTAAGTTGTGTCGGGTGGGGTCGGAATTTTCTGTGCGTTTAATTGATTGGCAATGTTTGTTGAACCCATTGCCTTGCAGATACCCTTCAGTCTTTGTCTGCGGGTGTGGGACATCTACATGATGTACGGCGAACGCGTCCTTACAGCGATGGCTTACACGATACTAAAGGTTCACAAAACGAAGCTTCTTCGGATGAAGGACATGGATCAGGTGACGGACTTCCTACAGGTGAGTTTTGATGCGGATGAGAAACTCGTTGTAATCTGTTCATTTATTTTCCTTTTTTTCCTACCTCCCCTCTGTGGCAGACATCGCTGCACAAACAGTTCGGCTATGATGATGACTATGTGATAAAAGCGCTTCAGAGTTCGATGGACGAGCTGAAGAAGCTAAAACTTCTAAATCTGCCACCTCCATCCGCCAACGAGCTACCCACAATGCCACGGGGGCAAACGGTCGAACCTTCCACAAAGGCGAGAGTAAGTGAAAGTGCGTCATATTCTTTTGTGGGAGAAAATGCTATAGATTTTTCTTCAAAATTCACACAGATCGGCCATCGCAATGAACAGTTTTCGGAGCGAGAGATAGCACTCAAGGAGACGGTGCTGTATCGCAGCGAATCGAAGAACGAGGAGGAAGAAGAGCAGTACATCAATGGCGAGCAGGGGGCCAGAGACCGTGCCGCTACGGCGGAAGATGAAGACGACGAGCGCACGGAGAAAGATTACGATGATATTACGGAAGATACCGTGAGCCAACTGCATACAGGTTAGTTTGTTGTTACGTGTTGTTCTTTTTAGAGGTGGCATGTGCGATTTGCTTATTTGCTTCAGTTTTGTTTGTCCGTTGGTTTCATTAAAATAGGCTTGAAATCATTGATAACATGAGTTGGTATGTAGCTAGTTACAGCTTACCAAGCGCTGTTGATTGTTGTTCATGCGTTTTGTTTGATAATTACGTTAAATTAAGTAGTATTTTCATGTATGCTAGTTCTTGTAGTGTCTTGTTATTTTTTTTTAATGTGCTGCCAGGTTGTTAAGAATTTCTTGTTGTGTATTGTTGCCAAAATTAACCATAGGGTCGCGAGCAATCTCATATCACATCCTAAACACACACACCAAATGAAACCGTTCCATGCGTCGTGTCTGTGCGTTGTGCTCATCTGTGTTCCATCGGTACTCTTCGTCCATTAATTGTCGGACGGGATTTAGCTCGTACATTTAAAAAAATGCTAAAAAGCAACCGCCCAATGCCATCCACATTAGCAAAGCTTCTACTAATAATGACTCTGTTTTTCTCCTAACGTTACGATTGTTCTGCTCCTAACTAAACCTGCAGGCTTGCAAAGGCTGCCAAAAAATGCGCGTATAGTCAAAGGTAATGGTTTAATCACTCGCAGTTTCGCAGATTGATGCTCTAAAACCCAAAATTCCAATCCTTTGAACCGGGTACATTCATCATATGTTTTTATTTTCATTTATTTTTATGTTGCAATCACCCCCCTTTCCGACCGCGGCTGTGCCGGCTCAACAACCATTCGTGTGCGCATTTGAACGAAAAAAAAAACCTGTCCATTTTGATAAACTCTCCTGCCGTGCCCCAAAACGCAGGCGTTAGTACCAGCTCGTTGCGCACAATCCAGAGTTTCACTACCTTCGATACCGGTACCTCGTTGGCGACCAGCTTAAATTCCCTCGTCATCATCGACTCGTTTGATGACTATTGTGATAACGATAGAATTATCGAAGAAAGTACTCGCTTGTAAAGAACGGTGTAGCGTAATATGACGCGGAACCATTGCGGTAGTCGTCCTTCCTCTGCGTAGTTCTCTCGGTTTGAGAGAATTACAACAACAACAAAATGGGTAAGCGTGAACTGTGCGTAAAGTAGGCAAATACCAATACTCAAAAATAAAAAAAGAGCAACCCCGTTCGCAGTGCATACACTTGCACCACCATGAAATCGAAGATCAAAGGTGGTTTACGTGCTTTGTCTTTTTTGCTATCTTAGTAACCATTGGTGTGTAACAGCTTCCACTATAGCAAGAGCACCAGAGAACGTTCATTCGATTTCGGTCTGTCGTTAGTGGCGGAAGCAAAATTTTAAGTCTTTTAGCTAAATTCAAAGTGTAACCCCGGTGCCACAGCCAAGGAAGGAGAGAACTACGGAACGTTCGTATCGAATCCATCATCTAATCAGGCAGAGCAAAGAATGTATCGAATTGTTAAAGAAACCATCGGCCATCTGGGCATGGTGCCTAAGGTACGGCCAATGTCCTCGAAAGCCCCGAAGAACCGGCCGGGAACGGGGAGTGAGAAGTGCAAGCAGAAAGTGTGCGAAGACCGTGCCCGAGATTTGGGCGTGTTCGAGGGCACTGTGCCGGAGCGGTTGCAGGTGGCCAGCCCGCAGATGTGGCGACCCTGTCCGGATCCGCCGAAGCCGCGCGAGTTTAGCTGCGACGATGCCGGTCTGCTCAACATGACCCGCCGAAGACGCGAGCCGGTGCTGAAGAAGACCAGCTGCACCTCGCCCGCTCCCAGCGTCGAGGCGCCGGAATGCATCAAAATCAAGGAGGACCTATGCCTGCGTGTGCAGGTGCCCGGCTGCGGCAAGGTTAAGTTTCCACCAAAGTGCGACGCACCCTTGCCGGTGCGCGATTGCGTCAAGCAGAAGGCACCGGCTCCGGCGTTCTCCGAGGCGTACAAAAACCCCTTCCCACCGCTACCGATCTCGGAGTGCTTGTGCTACGATGCGACTAAAATGTGCTAAAGGTTCTTTTTTTTGGCACGCGCGCATGCAACACAGTTGGCGAGCAATGATTGATTCGGCGTATTGATTTTCCTATGCAATAATTATTATGCATAAAGCTTGCTCTGTACCGTTATCGGATCTACCATTGTTATAGTTGAGTTGTGTTTTAATTTCTATACAAAGTCTATAGTTTTGCTGGCAATAGTTGTTGCATCCCTTTGCATGACATTATTCCGTAGACTCGAACATGGTTGCCAAGCACGGAAATTTTCAATGAGTGCGCGATCTTTTTGGTTTAAACAGTTCGCTCTGCCTGAGTATGGGCAACTGCGTATCACAGCAAAAAGCGTCGCGAAGCAACTAAAACCTAACACCCCTTTCTTGTAGTTTCGGACATGGATGGTGGAAGCATAACGAAGCACTCGCTGACTGGAACATCTGTAACCTCAACGAACGACATCAGCCTAACGTCGTACGACCGTACCTGTGATATATTCCGGCTGCAAGCATCGGGCCAGCATCCAAGTAGCCGCGATCCTCCGCCCGCTGGTACCACCTCGGCCGTCCTTTTGCTTGATCAGCTGGCCGCCCAGCTGTCGGACGAGGAGCTTTCCTCCTACGGGGCAGCCGTCGAGCTTATGCTTGATGATGAAGAAGACGATGGCGCAGCGGAGCCTGGAAATCCTGTGCAGAGGACGAAGGAAAGAGACACCGGTGATGACGTATCACTTGTGCCGGAAGAGTCAGAGGAGAGAGAGTTGTATCCGATGGAGCAGTCAGCGACTGACCCTTCCCTGGGCGGCCGAACGAATCCAACGATAATGTTGCACTCGCCGGGCCAGCAGCAGCCTGCCGTTGATGAGGAAGACGAAGATGAGCTGACGGAAAAGCAGCTATCGTTTTAGTTGCTGCGCGATGTGTGTTCGTTCTCAGGTGGTCAAGTCGTTTCACAGGAACTCCTGCCCTTTTGAGTGTAGTTTAGGCTCACAACATTGCTCACTGCCCAAAGAAGAGGACGAACCTGTGTACCCCGTTTCTTACCTTTATCCAGTTTTAAGAACAAGAGGAGTGTGGTGTACGATAATTTGCTCTTGACTGCGATGTTAGCGGTTTAGAGCGGTAAAATGGGAATATTTCCAACTTTACACAGCGTGAATAAAACATAACTTTGAGAATGAAAGTGTCAATAAGCTGATCTTGTTTATGAAAGTCTTCTCTTTATTACATTCATCATGAGGGACATAAAAAAGCCCCATTTTGATCATTGACACGTTTCCAGAAAAAAATATATGTATTACTAAAACTGCACTCACACAAAATTTACTTCACGCAACAGCCTTGGTCAGTACACACACACTGCTACTACTTAAGAAGTTTGATTCGTCAACGTCCGCTCGAGGTCGATGTGCGCCAACAGCTCATCCCAGTTGACCAGCTTACCAGTGACGCGGTACGGCGTGAAGTGGCACACATCGTGCTTGATGTTGAGCGGCTGTATCGGTTTGCTCGGTACGGCTGCCGGGTTCAGCATGGTCAGGAAATCTTCCATCGAAATGTTGCCCTCTCCATTTTTATTCAACCTGCAAAAAGCGTACCTTTAATCGTCTTGGCAATCATACTCGCCACTAACGGCCACACCACTTACACCTGCAGCATTTTGTCGACCAGCGCACAGTCCAACGGTATCTTGCACGCTTTCACGATCGTTCGGATGCGCTGTGGCGTCAGCCATTCCGCACCGGTCGGTTCCAGATGATAGATGTGTTCCTTGGTGCGCTCCAGATCGCTCCACAGCGCCCGGTTCAGCTCGGCGTGCACGGCCGACCGGACGAGCTCCCGGTCGCACGGTTCCGGCTGCTCCGATTCGGCCGAAAACAATCGGCACAGCGTCACGATCTCCTGGTCAACGATGCGCTCCCCGAGCAGCTCGATCAGTATCTCGCGCAGCGCCTCGTACGTGATCGTGCTGACCGTGCGCCCGTCTATTTTGACCTGCGCTATCTTTGCCATGTGCTTCGCCACGTACTCCTTGTACTGGGGCTGCATGGCATCGCGCAGCTTGCGCACAATTTTGCCCAGATTCGACAGCGGAAACTCCTCGCAGTGCTGCTCCATGAAGCGCAGCGCATAGATGTCCGCATTCGTGATGTGAAACTGGTGGTCCTGCAGCCGGACGGTGGCGCCGAGATAGAAGTGCTGCGGCCCGTAATAGGCGGGCCGTTCGGCCGCGTACGGGTCCTGCTGGGGCAGGGCCAGCTTCCGGCGCTTGATAAACTCCCCACCGAGGAAGCCCGAGTTGCGTATCGGAATCTCGTACACCGAGATCGTATCGTCGCTGAGGTAGTAGCTGATCACGAAGAAGCGATCGTTGTTTTCCTGTATTTTGGAAACCATTCGCGCACCGAACCGCAAACTGCACCGATCGTACACGACGAACTTGCGGAAGTTGATTTTGGGCGGTTTCGGCTCGAGCGTCAGACAGTTGCCCTCGGAATCCTCGTGCGTGCCCCAGCCGTTGAACGGGGGCAGCTCCCGCTCGGTGCGCCGCCCCGCCACAAACTGCTCCCGCGGCGCGCTGTACCCGTACAGCGGGGTGAAATCCTCCAGCCCGTACGACTCGCGGTAGTAGCTCTCGGTGAACTGGTCGCACCCGGTCAGCAGCACCATCCGGCCGTACACGTTGAGGCGCGCCCCGATACGCAGATCGGCGTCCCGGTAGTAGTTCCCGTCCGCTTTGCCAATGCCGACCGAGTCGTTTAGGTAGCGTCCGCCCTTGAGGCCACCGCCGACCACGTTCAGCACGGTGACCGGTGTGCTGGCGCCCATCGCCGGCAGGTGGTCGAACGATTTCGGCAACCGACCGCGGCGCAGAAACATCCCATTCGAATCGCGCCCCGAATTGACCGGCAGCTTTTCCTTGATCTCGAACGTGTCGTCGCTAAGATGGTACAGGACCTCGAGCTCGTGCACGTCCCCGAACACGCTGCCCCGGTCGTCCCAGACACCCTTGAACCGGAGCACCTTCCGATCGTACTGGAGAAATTTGCCCAGCGTATCGATTTTGTACGCCGGCCGGCGGGCCATTTTGGCCGAATCCTGCTGCTGGCGCAGCTCCGTCGCAGGATCTCTGGAATAGTGGACTTGTTGTTTTATGTTTGTCCTCCTCTGCGTATAAAGCAGACTCGACCGTATGCCTTACCTCGGTTGCTCGACCGCTCCCGGCACGGCCACACCGAGCCGGTTGAGAAAGCGGCGGCTAAAATCGTCACACCCCGTAATGGTGTAGACACGGTCGAACAGCTGCACCGTGTGGTTGATGTTGAGGTCCAGCAGCGACGTAAACTCGCTGTCGTACGGCGGCGGTCGTGGTATGCGCTGGCGCGTTACCAGGCAACCCTGCGGGATGCCGGAGTTGAGCGTACGCGGTTCGCTTACCTGCATCGTGTCATCCTCGAGGTAGTACAGAATACGCACGTTCCTTACCTGGTACGGTATGCGGTCGACGTTGCCGAGCGATTCCTGGAAGTAGCCGTAGAAGCACAGCACCTGCCGGTCGTACTCGAGCCAGCCCGGCCGGGAAGGGCCGTAGCTGGGCGGGTACAGCGAGGGCAGTGTGTACTCGGGACTGTCCGTCGCTAGCAACGGTTTGCCGCCGATGCCGGGACGCTTTGCGTCGACCAGAATGCACACCTGGTTGCGTTGATCGAAGTGGTGCGACTTGTGAAACTTCGAACGACCAATCTGGGAGCGACCAACCGAAACAGGGGGAAAAGGGCCAAAACAAAATCCGAATCGATTAAAGCGTTCTATACCAATTACGGCCCAAGACCGTGGTGACTCACATCCTGGAAGGTGTTACCGGGAAGAAATGGTAATCCAGAGCACCGCAACATTATGCCACCAATGCACGAATGTTGTATTAGAGAAAGGGATTTTAACCCGGTCCGAGTTCGCAAATGCAAAAAAAAAAAGATTAATTAACGACTGCCAGGGACCAAGGGGCAACTGTGACTAGATGTGGTAATATTGAAACTGTAAATACCGTTGCTAATAGTGACGGTTGCAGCTGGTTGGAGTTGTTGCTAAGCTTCGCTGGAGCATGCGTGAGGCGGTACTGTCGGTATGCTCCGGGAGAGGTGATGTGTACCGTAATTACACAGCCAAATTAAATATTACCGATACAATTACAGAACAGTGCGATAAGTGGGCCACAGCGAAAGGATATGTTCCCTACATTAACGCTCTACATTTCTCGTCGTCTTACAACGTACACACAACTCGAACGGCGGGTGAGTTGTTTTCGCTTTCCCGTATATTTTCCGATCGTAAATTAAAAGATAAAATCGCTTCACCCCTGGTGTGTGGACTCTTACAGAAGAACAAAAAAACAAAACAATAAAATCGATCACTGTACAATCACACAATGCCTATCGTAGTAGTATAAGAGGAAGGGGTGGCACGAAGGTCGCGATGTTTCGCACACCACCACATGTGAACCTTTTGAATGCACACAATTGCTTTTTTGTCACTTTTCTCATTTCTGCCGTTCTAGGGGGTAGTCGTTCCTATGCTAACTTGGTATATCTAACGAAATCCGTGCCCGTGCACACAATTGCTTTTTTGTCACTTTTCTCATTTCTGCCGTTCTAGGGGGTAGTCGTTCCTATGCTAACTTGGTATATCTAACGAAATCCGTGCCCGTGCACGGCTCATCTCTGGCTCCTCGTTTTTTTTTTGCGCTAAAACTCCATACACGTGCATCCGGTTCCACCATACATACACTCACACACTCGCGCGCGCACATACAAACACACACCCCAGGGATCGTTTGTGTGCAGCCGGCCCTTAGGTGGCCTTTTTCTTCGTCAGCTTGCCAATCAGATTCTCGATCATGTTCGCGTCCACCAGGCCGATGAATTTGTCCACCACCACACCGTTCCGGAAGGCAAGGATGGCGGGGACCGCCTTCACCTCGAACGTCTGCACCAGCTCCGCATTGTCGTCCACATCGACGATCGCCAGATCGATCTCCTCCGACGGTTCCAGAAGTTCCGTCATCTTCGGGGTAAGTATTTTGCACGGGTCACACCATTCGGCGTGGAAGTTGACGATCACCGGGTTGTCGCTGTTTATCACCTGTGGGAAAAGGGGGAACGGGGTAAGGGTTAACATGGTGTATATAAACCCACTGTGGAAGGTCGGGCAACGACTTCTGCAGCTGCTCAGCAGCCTATCAGCTGTTGTGCGAGCGAGTGGCCTTCGTGTAGCGTTGTTGTTTACCTTCTGGTCGAACTCGTAGTGATCCTTTATGACGTAGCGCTTGGCCGCAATGGCTGAGAAGGAGAACGTCTTGCGGGTGATGCGTTTGTCCAGGATGGCATTGCGGAAGATACGGAGCATTGTGTTGTGTGTGTGTTATCTCTTACGTCGCTAGAAAAAGGGGTAACGACTCAGAGGTAATCAGAAAAGAAGATATGGAATGCTCTGGCACATGCGTTATACATGCAACAACCCCGGCTCTAGGTACATCTGTCGCGCACTATGCTAATCACGCAATTTCGTGCGTACAGCAGCACGGCATTACATAAAGCAATATAATTGCGAGAGAGCACTCAGCACAACCTTTAAGAGGCGTTTATGTTGCTGCAGTATGCAGGTTTCGTTCGGATAAGTACCTTCTATTTTTCACCGTAGATAGCTTTGTTTTGTTTGTTTGTTTTTTTTTTATCCAAAGTTATCGTACCACCGCCTACAGTAGACACATAAATCGAGCGTACATTTAATGCAACAACAATCGAAATAAAACGCTTATCCACTAGCTAACAACAGCGAAGTGTAGAAAGAAAAGAAAACTAAACTCAGATAACGAGGAAAAGATGGGGATATTAGCCCAAAGATTTGTACACAAGAGACACCGAACAGGGAACCAATTTTGGTTGCTCAATCTTTTTTTTTTTTTGTTATTGCGGACATGAACAGCGTGTTTGACGTTTCCACTTTTGGAGAAATGTCAAGAGTGACAGTTGATAAAAAATAGAAAAAAGTGTTTTTTTATGCGGTTAAATTGGATTAAATTCTGTAATATTTCAGTATTCCACAACAGTGCTTATTAATCGTAAGTTAATCCACGGTTTGAAAATGGGCAATTTAGTCGTCTGCACTGGATGACAAAACATCCAGCGCGATCAGTGACGCAGTGCAACAATCGGACACACTACATCCGCCTCGATGATGTCAGATCCGCTCGTTATTAGTAAATAAAGCTTATTTATCGTAATCAGCTGTTTCTGTTGAGGGGGAGATTATTCGCAAACTACGCGTACACGATTAGCAGCAAATATAAATGCAGCTGGTGAATTATTGGGAATCATCGACGTGCGATCAAGTGTTTGGTGCTTAGTTCGGCTAAAGTGTTTCCAGCCTCGCAAAGGCACACGCAACGATAAAAGGTTTGTTTTACTCGCGCTTCTAATTAATCACCCGGCGATAATACAAACGCATCTTGTGACCTTGTAGTTTGTGACCTTGTCAAACAATATTATGATTATGAGCGCAATTGCTTTTAATATCATTTCAATTTCATTTGCATCTGGCGCGTTCCTACTTTGCCAGTAGTCTCTCTGTTGCTCCCAATTCATCCGTTTTGCTTATCAAAATGTGTATTAAACATCGCAATGTTCTTATCGCCGCTTATCAGGATTGTGAAGATAAACGTTTAATTTTTGGCAACATTTAATCATGCACTGTTGATGTGTTTCTATGGGGCTGACTTGCAAGACAAAAACAGCGAGGGGGCGAAATCATGCGACAGCTCATCATTAGCGTTCGACGACTGGCGGCAGCGGCGTCAGCGGCAGGGACGAGTGTGTTGGTGCTACCTCGCCAGCAGCAGAGGACGAAGTTGGCTGTGCGTACGATTGCCAGCAGTGCCGCGGCGTACATAAAGTCGTCAACAACCTGTTCGCTTGCTCAGACCGCTACGTTAACGCAGGGGGTGAAAATGTTGGATTCACGCAAGCCGTTCACGGGAGATTTCTTCTTCAGACAGGTGAGTTTTACTTGTTCGTGTATTTATCATCGTCGTCACTGGAATCGGCAGCTTTCTTTGGACGAACAACTAATATAGGAAGACAAAATAGGGGTGCATTGGGTCTGACAAGTCATTACATTCGTGGTGGAGGTCATCATGAAGACCATGGCATAAGAGATGGTTTCGTTTTGTATGTATTGATGCTACAATATGATTTCCGCTGAGTCATGTTAGCAGCAAGATTGGCTAAATTAATTTCCGTCCAAACCTGGACGTGATTCCCAAGAAACACGCTTACTGTTGTTACTTTTGTTTGACTTTACAATAACTATGGCAACCGATGGATATGTGAGAGCAGGAAAATGAATAAATTTAAAGTTATTTTTAACAGCAACAGTGCACGGTTCTTATCGTTTTTTTTTGCGCTTGCGGAAGTATGATGCAACAAATACATCTCTCCCTACGAGATGCACCTGATTCATTATTACGCTCTGAGACGGCAAATGAAACAAGTTGCTTATCATTTCCAAGATCCCTTCATTTAGCTACAGTTTGGCTTACTATCCGTCTGCCAAAAGCAACACGATAATGATAGTAATAATACGCCCGTTTCATTCGTTTCAGCTGTTCGATGAGCAATCCCACACCTATTCGTACCTGTTGGCAGACATCACGACGAAGGAAGCCATCCTGATCGATCCCGTCCTGGAGCAGGCGAAACGTGATGCTCAGCTGATCAAGGAGCTTGGATTTACGCTGAAATATGCCCGTAAGGCGTAATATTGCCTAATTCTGCTATTCCCTAATATTGCCATTTCATTTCTCTACCTTCTTAGTGAATACTCACATGCACGCCGACCATGTCACTGGCACCGGTTTCCTCAAGCAGCTGCTACCCGGCACGGTAAGCGTCATCTCGCTAAGCAGCGGTGCCAAGGCGGACAAGCATCTGGTGGACAACGAAACGGTTCAGTTCGGGCGGCACGAGCTGCGAGCGATGGCCACGCCCGGCCACACGAACGGTTGCATGACGTTCCTGGTCGAGGAGCAGGGCATTGCGTTTACCGGCGATACGCTGCTGATTCGAGGTTGCGGTCGCACCGACTTCCAGGAAGGTGATTCCCGCTCGCTGTACCGTTCCGTGCACGAGCGCATCTTCACGCTGCCGGAAAACTTCCGTCTGTTTCCGGCGCACGATTACAAGTAAGTAGTCTATGGATGTGTAAATTTGTTACGCGGAAATGTGTTTGTGTGCTTGAGCGTTGTGCTCTGTCGTTCCAGGGGTAACATGGAAACGACGGTTGCAGAAGAGAAGCGGTACAATCCACGGCTTACGAAGGATGTGGAAGCGTTCGTCGAACTGATGAACAATTTGAACCTGCCTTATCCGAAGATGATCGGTAAGTTTTCCACCACCGTGTGTGGAGGTGGTGTTCCTTCGTTGGGTAACATTTTCTATTTTCTTTTATTACGCCCTATCTCAATTAGACAAAGCTGTCCCGGCGAATCGTGAGTGTGGTTTGTTTGATATTCCGAAGGACGCATAAACGGGTAGTGCGGCTATAGACGATTTTTGAAATTTTCCCCCTCGAAAAGCCGAAAGTATTTACGTTGTTGGATGTCACAGGGTAGCAGAAGTATGAGTCGGGCTCAAAAGTTGTTGCAATATGTTGTGTGTATGATGTAGTAGCTTTTTTCTTTCCTTTTGGGATCTTCTTGGATTTTCCCCATCAGACTCCAAAACTGTCTAAATTTGGAATTTCACTTGCACAGCAGCTGTAGTAGGGTTAGCCTCGTTCATGTTTTTTTTTTTTTGACTTATACAAGGATTCTACAATTGCATTACAAAAATAAAACGGTTACTTTTAAACAAAACGCTCTGTGTATGCTTATATTCCTTTTTATTTTTTCCTCCTAGCTTGAAATG
>AXCO02005974.1:0-19829 GCA_000473525.2 Anopheles melas | reverse complement strand
TTGTTTCGCTGAACATTGAGTCAAAATAAAAAATACTCTCGTGTTCTACACATTGTAGGCTACATAAAAACATAAATAAGTTTAAAATTTTACCCAATACTTATTTTTACAGGCGTAAAATCCACAACTACAAAGCTAAAACGTATCCTAAAGCTGCTAAATCAGTTGTTGATTTGCTACCAAATTTTCAGTAAAAAGGCCACATCTTCATCACATCACATAATTCCATATGAAAACAAATACTAAATGGCCCGTTCCGCCCGTACAGCGTTTCCATCCAACAGCCCACACAGTTTTGTTTTCATTAATCCTGCCGAAGGTTACACTAACATCATTTTGCTTTGCTCCTTTTTGCTCGCCCTCCGAAATGCTTTCTTTGCTCAGCTCAATTCATCCAAAAACTCACCCCGGCAGTGGCCCGGGATAAGCGTTCGGCATTTAGGTAAAAGAAAACGACACACAATTTTCGTTGCACCCACTGCCCGGGCGGCCAAAGCGCCGAATTGGCTGACGATGTCCTTTCTGCACGGAACTTGCGGAGCTCGGCTATGCTTTGGCATGAAAAGATGGACTTGATTTATTTATCAGGCTTTAATTTCCTTCCTTTTGCTCAATCGCAGGTCACGATTCAGCAAAATGACACTTACTAGCCTTACGGCAACCGATGGAGCCAGCGATGGAACGGCATGCCGTACACCGCCAACGCCACGATGCTTTCGTTTCGGCAATGACACACTGAAAACCTTTCCCGCCCAACCAAACCCGCGCCCCCTACCTGTGCATCATTGACCCAGCAAAAGCTTTTCAGGAATGCTACTCTACGGCACCAGTTACCAGTGTAGCGGCACCGGTACCGTTTCGGTTTTCTATGGATCTTGGAGAATCTTTTTCTATCTCTGTGTGTGTGTGTTTTTTTTTCGTTCTCCCCTCTGCTCACCTGCACACACCTGCACACCTTCTGTTTCTTCCGTCTTTTTGTGCCGACGAAATGCGAACCCGAAATGCGAAAGGATAAACCTCTTTACGGAAAAGGATTCTGCCAGAAATTGGCAGTCTGCGTTGGCCGCTAAAAAGTCACGTTCTATTGCATCGCTAAGCTGGCCGGGAACGGGTATGGCCCAAGGAGAGACAAGCTTGGAATGATTCCATTACCAGCCGAACAAAGAAATAATCGACTTTTCATTGCATTCGCCGACCTGCACCGCTGGAACTGCCTGCTACTGTCGAGTTCGATATGGCACTACTACTCTCCGTGTACATCCGGTGGGACGTGAACATCCGAATTGTGGCGCTTCAGCTTCTCAGGAAAATGAACCACCGTTGCTCACTACGCCGTGTTTCGTTTCCCGTACACGTCGGTTTGCTATTAAGGACAGAAGAAGAGAGGAAAAAAACCCCACACACTATCAGAGGACAGCGCTACATCGAACCGAAAAAGCAGCAGCACAAGACGGAATCCGGTGCACTGGATTGGAGACAAAAATGCCTTCATTTTCTTGCCCGTTCAACACCGCTGACCAGGCCAACCGCCCCCCAGGCCAGTCTCGACGCTCTGTTGCACACGCCCCGGTACGCTGCGCTCGTGGTACTTGTTTCTGGTACGGAGGGATGCAAATTTTTCGCAACCGTCCACTTCCACCTTCGGGGCGAACGCATTCCAATCACGTGCCGGAAGTACAAGCTATGCTGTTTTGCATATTCTCACCATTTCATCATCTTCTCCATCAAGTGGAAAGTGCCGTGAGTGTGACGGCCAAAGCTGGGAATGCGCAAGGGGTGTGTGCATTCTTACCTGCAAGTGGATCTACCAGGGCCCGGCGCCAAGGATGCAAAAGGGAACCGATATTTTTCATTATAGCTCTAATAAACACGCCGAAACATAAGAGAGTGACACTCTCGGGCGAGAACCCAACAAGAAAAAACCCCTACGCATCACTGCTGTTCGATAGAAGCTTGAGAGGATTCTGGGGGCATATAATGGCATTTCGGAAAATGTTTCTCTTTGAACGGTGTTCGGGTTCTTTCGCATCGCTCCACTATGACGATTCCAGCCAACGCCAACGCATTGAGATACGATAAAGGGCTACCAGGAGTACTACAATGCCTACAATTAAATGGGGAATTCTACTAGACTACGTTAGAGAAAGGCATATAACAGTGAACTAGTTTTGAACTTGCACTCTGTGTATTGCGATACTCCTAAATGTATGCAATTCGCAATGCTAATTCTGCTTATCAACCGTGCTTTGACTTCAATTAAAACTTTCCGCACAAAATTGTTCGAATTTGGCTATGAGTTTAGCATTCTTTAGCTACAAACCAACTACAATTCAATCAAATCAATCATGATCAAGCTTCATAGATTCCTCGTGAAGTCAACAATTATAATTGAAACTTTAACGTTGGTCTAATGTCTATGCTTTTGTCTCCATGCGCTATTTAATATAATCAATAGACAATGAATCAGGTATCAATTGTGTAGGAATAGCTGAAATAAATAAAATACATTAATACATTATTGCTCCATCAATCCCATGCTGACTCGTGCTGTGTTGGTTTTGGTTCGAGACAGCTCCCCGAAACGGACATATTATTTAGCAATAGCAACCGCACAAAAATGCGTTCCCACAAAAGGAACCCCATTCCCGTTCGGACAGATTGCCGGACGGTACCGGGTGGAATTGTGTAATATTTTGGCAGCGTCGGGACTCCGTCTTGCCATCTTACCATCCAAACCAGAACAAAATGTTTCCTTTCTGGGGTAGTAAATCAGAATAAGCATCCGTTGAATCAAGCTGTGCCCTAGGAGGCTGACCCCCATCGCAACCAGACGACTTCTCGCCGTTCCGTGTTTGCCATAAAAGAAGCCAAATGGTCAATGCCGGGTTAGAACAGGAAGAAAATTTATGGCCAGAATAAATCACGAAATTGAATCGCTGCTCGTTTGCTCAACGGGATTGATACCATATGTTTCGAATTTCATCTTTTTTCAATAATGCCCCGGCAAAATGCCTTACTTTTGCCGGCCGCCCTTACGGTGTAGGCTCTGCTTGGGCCACGGGCTTGGGGTACGGATGGGACGGCGCGTAGGTATGAAAATCATAACCTCATTCGACCAAATGGCGACAAACGTTCCGGATAAAAAGCTTCCTCCCGAAGCCTCCCGTATGTCTGGGCTCGGCTATTGTGCTATTGTTTCTTTTGCACTTAGCAAAAGTCAATCATGCCAGCCGTCTTCATGTGACATAGGAAACCTAACAATCTTATCCTGAATAAATATATCACTTCCAAGCGTTCCGGGCTGTGTGGTTGTGACTGCAGTGCAAAGTGGAGACCTGGGTGGGACCGTGTCCGGGTAGTGGACGGCGGCTGTGCTGGTTTAACGAAGCGACGCCTGGATACGATAATGTTTGAATAAATAATTTATGAGAAACGATTTTCTGCAACCCTAGACCGTATCACCGGCAACCTGCAAACCGTTTGCACCTCGAGCTCACTGTTTCCAAGTTGGCCCACATGCTCACATCCACACACAGACGCGCCAGCTCACACAAAAAAGCGCTCAAATCGAAGCCAAGCCAATAGGAGCCGGTGCCGAAAAGATTTGAATTTATTTTCGAACATATTCAAATAAATGTATCTATATTTATGGCACGGATTTTGCTCCCCCAGAATGTGTGAGAATCGGAAAGCCCGATGCTGAACCGTATCTGTACTCACCGTACGCTTGCAATTGATCCGGTATTCGGTGACATTTGGTGAGCATTGCGGGGATTGCCTTCCTTCCTGTAGAGCTGCTAGAGCTAGAGCAAGGTTGATGGAGAACCGAACGTGAACTAGGTTGTGGAAAGCAAGAAGGAAGTACGAAACGGTGTAAGAAGTTAACAATCGTCAAACACGTATATGATAAAGGTAAATATGGTCCCGGTGGAAGGTACGCCCGGGATAAGGAGTGCATAAATTTGGCACATCCTTGGATCTTATTACTATTTCGATGGATTTGCAGCAGCCTTTTCTATGAAGTGGTCTCTTTTCCTATCGAGTGTTGCATTATTGCGCTCTAGTGGGAGGGCACATTATCGTTCTGGTCGTATGTTTTCATTTGTGATAACACAGATTTCACAATTTATCGCACAGATTGCTAAAAGTAGCTAAATTGGCAATTTATTGCAATAACTAAATATACTTAAAACCTTATTTATCTCTTACTAGCCCTTAACAATCGTCATTCCATATCACAGTAGGACATGCAGAGCAGTAGAACTCATTTCAATGCGCAATGTGCTTCTCAATTCCTGCTATTTAAGCATTAACATAGCAAAAAAACTGGCCTAGAATCAAACTTTTACATCTGTTTGAACACAAAAAAAAACTAAATTTCTTTTAGTTTTATTTGCTATCTAACAATAGAATTTACAGAAAACCTTCATGATTCATATTTCTTCTTTCGTACTCGGCTTCACTGCTTAGTTCTTGCAATTTTCCAGCACATTACATCACGAGAGCTGCTGGAAAGTACTGCCAAAAATCCATCACATACATCATTTAAATTCCATTTAAACTTGAAATTTGTCGCAATCTTTCGCTTCACTTCGGGTGCAAAAGATTTTGTCAAAAGTATCCCCAGCAGCCCCAGCAGCTCAAACCAACGTAACGAGACAAAACAGACACACACACACACACACAAACGTACACTGCACGCTGGATACAAAAATTGTAAAGTTATCGGGCTCGGGCTCTTTGGACCAAAGTTGGACAAGTGCCATTTGCCAAGCGTAAAGCATACATTGCAAACTTTCAACATGCGCGCACCTTCCTTGCGTGTAATACCTTTTCTTCGTTTCGTCTTGCCTCCTCAGAAACAAAATGTCTAAAAAGAAGAAAAAAAAACAACACCCCACCGGTGGACCACTCCAAAACCTTCGGTACGTGCGAAACCGGGAATGCGTTCCCGCACAAAACACAAGACACAAGAGCATGAATCTGTTTTCGGGTGCCAGTTAGGCAACAACTTTCAAATTAAAAAGTTTTACCTTCGGGTCCCCTACGCGGCGCATCCACACTTCACTTACAGCGTACTCGGAAAAGCTCATCCTCGCTGGAAGCTTTCCAACGCACATCGTGTGGCACACAAACACACATCGTTAAGATGTACTACTCTTAGCGGTGGGAAATGTGCTTTCAAGGTGCGTAGTGTTTAGCTGCGTACATCTGTTTTCCGCCACTCTCCAGCTTCGGCGGTTCCGGTTCCGGTTTATATGGTTTGTTTTATGCTGGATCGAAACTGCCGTGACGTGAGTGGAATGAAATCCCATTTTCAGTCAAATCATTACGCACAGTGTGGCCCATTACGTCCACAAAACGATAGCGCAAAACCACTCGCAAACGCACTCCAGTACGCATTGTGTGTGTGTGTGTTGCGCTTTCAGTAAGTACATTACACGGCGGTGAAAGTTTTACCGTAATTTCTGTTCCAATTTATGGATGGGTTTTGCTATCAGCGACGAAAGTTTGAACGATGTTCGACGGTTTTGTTTCGCAGCCCTTTATTATCACCGCGAAAGGAGTAGGAAAAATGCCACGTCAAAACCACGTTTTTCGGGTGCGCTGATTACTTCAGCCGCAGCTCGAGCAAACTGTTTTATGGTTTCGAGTTCGCCGTGGAAGGAGGGCACCAGCAAACGGCAAACAGAGCTACAATACTCATTAACGTATGGATTTTTCTTGTACAAGTGCACATTGATAGGAAAAGTTGTATCGTAAAGCCGGATTTACGAGCGGTGTACGCTGCGCTGCGGCTATCAAATCATTTGTTACGCGCTGAACTTTACTTGCTTCGTGTGTGGCGTTGTGCTTTGCGGAGGTTTTATTTCAAACCGCGCATTAGTGACTGTTTCCCGACTGTTTCAATTTTGTCATTATACGTTCCAGCTTAATATTGGAAAATGGAGAATAGTACACTATGCAAAAAGCTCTTTTCGTGTTGTTATTAACACAATTTACATCAATTGTTTTACATTTAATTTGCAATTAAGAAAGCTGTTGTTGAAGAATTGCACACAATAATGTAGCAATTATTCAGCTGCAAGACCCTTCAACAACCAGCGACGCGATGTGCAAAATTAAGCCCGCTCCAATCGACTGTTAAGCGGAGAAGTACAATCCACCCTAACGAGCACCATTTGTGTGAACATAAATTTGAACAATGCTTCGCAAAGTGCATTTAATCAGAGACGAAGTGGCAACCAAGCGGTGCTTGGGGAAGCAAGTAGTAAATACATATGTTCGGGTCACGGGGAGCTGGCTGTGATTTTGGCCGGGAGGGAAAACGAACCCTTGCACTACCCTTACGCCCCGCCGCGCCGGCAGCATTGACACACTGCCCAAAATCCGTTTTACAAGTGGGCACCCGCGAAGGACCCGGCTGGGGCACAGACGGGGTGATTTTTTCCCAATTTATCATCGCCACTTTTCGCCCTGACGCGAACGGGTATCAAAATACAATTTACAAGCACCCAAGCTGCTCGCTTGCAGATGTTCAAGTGGGTGACTTTTTACAACCCCCTTGCCTCTTTTCGCCCATTCGGTGCTTATCACGAAAGCCTCCCCCTTCCCCCCATTTTACAGGACACAACGGGAAATGCAATCAGTGGCACACACTGTGAGTGTGTGTTTGCAAGTACGCAAAGGAAATGCACAAAAAAGAAAACATACACGCCACCCAAAAAAAAAAAAAAGCACACTTGCGATGTGATTTTTGGCACTATAGATGCGAGTTGACACGTGAAGACCGGCATCCATGCGCCACCATACCCAATGCAGCTCGTGCCCGGATGAAGTGCAACGAAATATGGATGACAAAATGTTTTGAAATGATAAATGTTTCATTCTGTAAAAGTGGCGCGAGCCCTCGCCGCACTCGCGCCAACTCGCGCCAGTGAAGCTAACCAAAAGCATGACAAATGTGAGCAGCGTTGCACAAAAGGATATGATTTATTTTACTCCGACAGATGCTGCTGCTGCTGCTGCTTTCGACATGTCAACACGTCACGTGGAGATGTTGCTGCCTCGTTGTTTTTTTTTTGTGTGCCCTGTTTTTGAAATGCAACCAAAAATAAAGCTTTCCCAGCAATGGCAAAAAGAAACCCTGTCCCCTGTCATACCACTCACTAGCACGTCCAGTTGCATCCTTAAGCTGGGGCAATTTTAGCAAAGCTTAAGTGAAAGCATCCCTGTAGAATGTAACCAAACTGTTGGTTAGACATGACGAGGGAACAACAAAAAGGCAAAATGATGCTATCAAATAGCCATTACTACTCCGCTGGGGAGCGGCAAACAGAACAGAAAGAAACGCTACACACTGCAATAGTTTGTTGTGTTGTTTAGGAAGCTTTTGCTCTTACATTTCACATAGGTATCAAATGGTACAGGCGGAAAAATAAATATAGAAAAGAACACATTATATTTCAAAAACAAACATACCTTCTAGGAAAACTATACGTCTGACATATGAAACGAGGTAATTTATATATTTATTTTTCAAAACCCTTTGGTAACTGACCTACTATTGAAATCAAACGAGTTGCGGAGCATGCGGATTGCATACTTTTGGGCAAATTTGCAGCCCAGCGAACAATGGCTGCAATCCACTGAACAAATAGCCTAAAGTTATGCAATCTGTATAAAAAGTGGTACTTTTTATTGCCTCTTTCACTGTATCTGCTGCCAATGCTTAACGGAAGGTGTTAGTTGGAAGATGGAGTGATAAATACAACTTTCATAGTTCACACCCTTCATTCAGAACATTCGTTGCAGGCCCTTTTTACTTAATTGCCATTTCTTTAAATAACTTCTACCCCTAATCACTCATAATCTTCGACTTCCAACTGTCAATGTCAAAGTACCATAGCTTCCAACGCCATAGCACTCGTTCGGTCCATTTTTGTTTGATTGACTCCACAGGCTCAAACTACACAAAACTTACCAATGAACTGTGGATCATATTTCCTTTCCGATGCAATTTTCCAAATCTCCCCTCCCCCGTGTGCTACTTCCTTACGGTGACCCTCACGACCCAACACGAACAGCTACCGATGTTTGTACAAACAGCCCAGATCCTGCTTTACAAGATCCAGCAGACACCGCGGCACTGAGGGTTGGAGCAGTTGCAGGAAACATCATGCCGTATCCGTTTGCAACTCCGCTCTTCATTCAATATTGATTCGATTTCGGATAAAGTTCAAAACTTAAGATTGGCACCAACTAAAAGCAAACAATGGAATATATATCTCCCGTTCCACGGCGCACTGATCGATCGGCACACAATTCTTCTGGTGGAGCAATCGTCGGAAGTGGTAGTTGGACGCTACCAGTCACCAGCACGAAGAAGGCAAGTGTTTGTACATCGTCTTTGCTTTGTACAACGTTTGTGCGTTTGCGAGCCAAATGGAAATCCGAGCCCCTCGTTTACGAAAGACATCCAGCATCGAAGCCCCGTTCCACCGAACTCCAAAACGATCGCAATCCAGGTAAAATGAGATAAGTATTCCCCGTACTATAGGATGGACGATAGTGCTGAAGTGCGCTCTTCTGCTTGCAGGATGGCAAAAGTTACTGCTGGTTTTCTTAAGAGATCAACGAGAAAGAGAAGAGGAAAAAAACACTCAACAGACACACAGTTTAGCTTCAAAGAAAATTGACTCCAGGGCGCCAGTGTGCGATGGTGCACCCGACTAGGGGGTACGTCACCTGGCCCCGAGTGACAGCATTGCTTGCATGGAAGAGCGGAACTGTACGCCATACGAAACTTGCGCTCGTCTTGTCTTTGCTGCCGAAGGCAACTTGGAAATCGAATGCCGAAAACGGATCCTTCCGTCAGCGTGGCAGCTTCAATAGCTATTTCGTTTTTCTTTTCGTTCGCAGTACACCGGTGCCGACCTCCTGCACTCCCAACTGCGAAATCGAACTCATCATAATCAGGAAGCGTTCCGATGCGTGTGCAATGTGTATTAGGAAATCGAGAGGGGGTGGGACATATCGGAAAGCTTCTGACGCATCCATCAGGTGCAAGACGCAAGTTTGTTAGAGCAGATGCAATCATTTATTCTAGAAGGTTTGCCGATCGCTTTCTCAGCAATTGCCTTACGCTAAAAGCCACAGCGTGGAGAGAGCTGAACACACACACACACACACACACACACACACACACACACACACACACACACATACCAATCCAATCCAATCCAATCCAATCATTCCTTTCAAGTCTTCGGCAGATACGTAATTGAATTCGGGAATTATGATCCATTTCAGCATTTTCCATTTTCTTCCAAAACCTCCGAGATGGATCTTTGCTGCTCCGTGTGCGGTACGCAGAAAAAGGGCTCCATAACTTAACTGTGGGTGGAAATGTGTGTTCTTCTTCTTGCTTCTCAATTTCCCCCTTCCTCGCCTCCCTCCTACCATCGTTATGCTCAAGTCAAGAGGATTTAGACTGAGCAAGAGAGCGAGGGAGAGAGAGAGTGAAAAAAGAAACCACTCGAAACGAAGTGAAAAGAAAATCCACTCGCTTACCGCGAGCGCGATGACATGAGCTGAAATGGATGGTATTTCAATTTCTGCATCCGACGCCATTAGTTGTTGTGGTTAATGGTTGATTAAAAATTCATTCCATCATTCGTGGCACCGCACAACGCGACGTTTCCGTTCCACCGGCACAGGCAGAACCATGCCGTGCGCTAAGGCACGGTGGAAGAAGGAATAAAAATGCTCGCTAAAACCGATCGCTCGCGCACTAGTTACCGGTCGTTCCGGATGTTCCTTCTAGCCGTCCGGGTTAAGGAGCCTCTCGTGGGTAATTAGCTTCCCCGCGTAGCTTCAGGCGGATCAGCTCGAAAGTCAATTAGTGAGGCGCTGAGTTCAATTCATCAAAACTCAAGCCCGGCTGCCTACGCCGCTGCTGAGATGAGATGCTATTACCAGTCCACAGTGGATGATTGGACTGGGCACCCTGGCGACTCGGCAGGCATTCCAATGGAAAAGCAAGACGAGTGCAGATTGCCGCGCCGTAGCGTAAGAGCAGCGGAAAGTGTAGTGCCATTAGTGCCGTGTAAATGGAAGCTATCCTTGAGTAAAGCGAAGCTTCTTAGGATAATATGGTTGCTTTTGCGCGATGATAGCAGATTGAAGAATTACTCCGTTCCAGCCATGCACATCGCACAACAGATCAAGATATTGATACTACTATCATCATCAAAATTGCTTACAATCTAGTGCAATCTGACAGCAAAACTATGTAATTAGAGGTGGAAAACGCCTACATTTAGGCAACTTACACGTCAAAACCCCCTTCATTATGCATTACGCCAGTCTACTGCTTAATACAAACGTTCATTTGTATAAAGTTATCTCACAAAACTCATTTATCGTTGAAAAAAGTCCCATCAACACTTGCCGTAAATTTCTCATAAGCCATGCATAAAAAGATTCGTAAATTAAACCTTTTTCTACCAAAATCTCTCAATTTCACCATTTCACCACAAGTGTCATATGTGTCACAAGATCTAAGCAAAAAGCTCGCGTCACTCTACCGCCTTTCGTTGAACGCATCTTCAAAAACTGTTAATGCAATATGCGCTGCCGATGTGGCACACATTTCACTGCCACAACCGTCCGAAACCGGGCAGGTTTTCGCACCCGAAGTCGTCTTAATAAGCACCCAGCATCCAACGCCTGATGATTGCCTTTTGCATGTCTCACAACCGTTTGAGCAACGTTATTAAAACCGTACTCCGGGCGCACAAACCCGCGTCACGTTTCGATGTAGACGGTTTTCCGAACGGAGCAAAACCCAACCGCACCGCATTCCCGTTCCACCCCCGGGATGTTGTCCATTTCTGCACCCGATGTCCACTGGAAGCGCAAAGAACGGTGTCCTGAACGACCCAAAAACAGGACGGGTGAACGAGACGTGTGTGAGTGTGTGTATGTTCTTTTGCTGGAACAGTCGGTAAACTGGCACCTCCGGTGCCTGTCAACGCCGATGTCGAACTTTTTGATTTCTCTAATTAAACGAATAGCGAGCGACCGTGCGATGGTGTTGCATGTGTGTGTTTGTGTGTGTGTATGTGCGGTTTGGTGCAATTCATAAATCGTTGTGCTTGCCGTGCAAAGTGTAGCATTAGCCGTCCCCGGCCAACCAACCTCCCAGAATGCTCAGAGGATGGTGCGTTTGTGCCTAATGCTGACGCAAGATGACGATGTCGATGACGATGATGTTTGCAGCATGTCAGCATGTAAGGGAGAGAGGGGGGGGGGGAGGGGACAGGGCACGGACCTGCACAAGCCTGGACAGCACGGCAAATCTTCAAACCCTGGTACGAAATGGCCCCTTCGCTAGACAAAAGCGTGTGCCCGATGTTAATGTCGCTCGTTTATGTGGAACGAGCTTTTTCCTACGCACCAACGCCGGGAAACTGACGAACGAACCGAGGGGTGCAACCACACATTTCCGGTGCGACAACCACAGCAGCAGCAGTAGTAGCATCACCAGGCCACCCGGTTTGTGCGATCGTCGGGGGTTTTCGTGCAGCATTGCATTGATTGAAAATTATTTTAATTGGACTTATTGAAGTGTTAAATTTATTTTCTATCGATGTGACAACAGCTGCGCACCGGTGAACCGGTGAAACAGCCTGCGAAACGGCCTGCCGTACGGATACAGCAAACGGATGCCCGAAAAAGCAGTCGACATAAATCGATCGCAACGTGGGCAACTCGCAAGGCAGGAACAGCAGCAGCAGCAGCAGCAGCAAATGGCAGCGAACGATTGAGCGAACGAACGAACAAGAACCATGTCCCACTCCGCACGGTGTTCGACTAACATACAGCTGACACTACCAGCGCTGCCAAGCTCGGTACAGTACGAACACGTACGACAACGCGCCCCTGCCCCGCTACCCCGTAGCCTGATCAGGGCAGTTGTATCTATAGGCCCCAAAGTGCACCCGTTTCCGGTCGCGGAAAAATCGGAAGCAAAACACTTTCGCCCCCGGTTTTTGCGGTGAGTAGGCTTAGCCGTTTGTCCCCTACACGCACACACACACACACACACACACACGCCAGAGTGTCCGCAAAAGGCAACGTGATTTTCAATTATTTTAATTTTAATTGAATCCTAAACGGCCAACGTTGTCCCCGGCTGTCTCACTGCGACCATTATCGCCATGCGACCCTAAGTCGACAATTGTAACCCCGGGCGCTTGTGTGTGTGATCGTTACGTTGCTGGCGGATTTTTCTTTTTCGGACATTCTCGTTCCCGTCCCGTGGCGTCATCCGATTTATCTATGCTTCTATGCTATGGCTTACTTTGGTTTTAGTGTTCTTGTGCTCTGGCTGACCGTGGAAAACATCAAATAGTGGTACGTGTTTCGGACGATTTTTAGTTACTTCCAATAAAGCTCAGGAATAGACACGCATGTCGTCCAATGTTCACCTATAAATCGTTTTCCCGGCGTTCAGTTTTAGGGGTGACAAATTAAAAAGAAATTTCTCCTGTACCTTGATTTTATTGACTGCGTGCAATACTTTTTTATAGCTAAATCGTTATCAAAAAGATACCCAATTTTAATTTCAAACCTTTAAACCTTTACCTTTATGTATGCGGCGCATTCAAAAAGAAAACAAAGGCAAAAGCTTTGCAGCAGCTTTTTTAAAACGTAAAAGCTTTCGGTTTAAATTGCTCTCCAATGATGCTCATTTCAACGTCGATTCACATTGGTTAATGGTTGTAAATGAGCATTAATTAGTGCAAAGTAATGATGAGCACTAAAACATGGGCAGCACAATGGATGAGCGGTTTAAAAATAGTAAAGCCAGCCCCAGGATCCGGTCGGTATGGCAGCAATCTCCACTCCCCCCTTCATCACGCCAAACAATCGTTCACAGTTGATAGCGCAATGGAGAACAAGGAAAAGGGGTCGAGACGAGACGGGAGGAAAGATGTGAGGGTAAGAAAATTAAAATACCATTTAAAAACTTTATCTGTACGCAGTCTCGCCGCTCTAGCCGTCATCCGGCCCCGGAGGTTAATTTGCTGCGAGTGCTTCGGCGGAAAACTTGTGGCTCAGGAAAGTCGGCGAAACAACACACGCCACGGAATCCCAGGACAGACTACTGGCTGTGCAGTGGGTAAGGTCCCGAGACGTTCCTCAGCACTCAGCCGGCGAGAGGGATGTTTCTGAGTATTGGGGAACGTGGCACGGGACACAGTTTGCAATGTAGCATAAAAGTTGATAATCACGAAAACAAGTGAAAGGTGCGATGTTGCTGATGGCTGCACCAAAACGGCCCCACTCGGTGCACCGAACCGGCCGGGCGAGTGGTGAGGGAAAACAGGAGCGCAACATCAACCAGCCAGGGGGCCGGGGAGGAAAGTTTGTGTTTAGCAGGCAGTTTTGAGCTCGTACGAAGCGAAGGCAAAGTTGGCACAAAGCTGAAGTCGCCCGCTAGTGTGACTGTGTGCGTCTGGTCTGGTTGGCAACCAAGAGGCCAAAGCTCCCCCCCCCCCCATAGAACGTATGGGTGTGTGCTGGAAAGCATAACAAAATTAAAACTAGCTTGCAAGCAGGGCACAAGACACAACAAGAAAGAACGCCTACATAAGGGCTATCTGGGGGGCACTTCCGATGAAGGGCTGGAAATAAGTTTCATAATCTAATTTAAATTAAATGGCAGCAATTTTTTGGTTTCGCTGTTGGGCCACGTGCTCCATGGGCCCGTCTTTCTCAGCCGGTGCGCTTTCTTGCCAAGCCTTTCGCCTTTCGCTTGATGGCTTCATTCGAAGTTGCTGCCAGTTACGCTGCCGATGCCGCCACGGAAGCCGACCCATACGCCCGGGTGCGATTGGGAAACGCGGCCGTCTGCCCGGAGTCGTTTGCCTTGCCTGAGGTTCGTCTCCGGTTTATTATCCTGTCGGGAAACAATTTCCTTCCCGTGGTTGCTGCATCGCATTCCCGGACGAGCGTCGGTGCGAGCAACCGGGGTTGAGTGCTTATCGTATGGCTGCTGCTGCTGTTGCTGCTGCTGTTGCTGCGTGTTGCAAGCTCCGTGTGTGTGTGTTAGTGTGGGCGCCATTACGACGGTGCATGAGGGCGAGCGGGCGCCCGGGCGGATATGGATGTTCGAGTGCTCGATTTTATCCTGATGCTCATGTAAAAGAGTGCAGCAAACGATTTGAGCGACGGAAAAATCGCTGTCGACGGTCGACGCTAACCGGCTATGGTGCGAGTCTCCCGCTCCCGTGTTGGGATTGCAGCAGTAATGCGCTGAAATTATGCATGCAAAACAAGATTAGACATCGTAAATTGCAATCCAATTACGAGAATAGATTTGATTTGCCGGGGCGTAAATGCGAAAGAACTAACTGCGAATTAGGTTTTTCCTTCTTTTTTTGTGTTGTTTTATATGTTCAGCGAGTGTAGCGAGTGCAGGTTGTGCAGGTGAAACTGCATAAAAGAGCGGCGCTGCGCTGTTTGTTGATATACTATAAATATGCGAAATTATCCAGTATCAATGATTACGGTGGTGTGGAAGTGTATAATTGCTATAATTTCAGAACGCACTATCAATAATGCCCTTTCAACTCTCGATACTACAGTCTAATTGAGTAGTGCTTACTAGTCTTCAATGATTCCCTTTATGTTGCAATATATCTCAGGTTATGCATTTTGAATAATTTATTTGTTTTTCGCAGGTTTCTACAAGGATTTACAAGAAAAGTAGGCAATATTCCATTCAAAAACCCGTCTTTTGGTGGGATCTAGCTTCGATCAGGCGATCGGTAGTGTGGAAGTTTAAACGCCAGCCACGACAACATGTTATAGCGTTAGTTGAAATCATTGACGTTATTTTCGGACGATTCGTTGGTAGAATCGTCAAGTGATACAACCGAACTACATGCCATTGAAGCGTCCAGAGTCAGAGTCGTCCGAGGTCGGAATCGGAGTTGTCCGGAGTCGGACTTGGCAAGAGTCGAAGTCAGCTGGAGTGGATTCTGATCCTGAATGACTTCGGTCGACTCCGAACGACTCCTTCTTCAGACGACTTCTACTCCCGATGAGTCCGACTCCGGCTGACTTCGGTCGATAAGGGTTCCGCATGACTACGACTTCGACTAGGAACAAATCCGACCCTGACCGAATCAGACACCAGATGACTCTACCTCTAGACACACTTAATAATAATGCTAGATACACTTAACACTAGACTAGAACACTAGCACTAGAGATAATGCTAGACACACTTAACTTCCGGATTCGGTTCCAACATTTTCAGAGTCAGATCGGAGTCCACTTCTGACTTTTGCAGACTTTGTCCACCACTAGCTGTATCCACTTACGTATCCACTATTTTGGATCCCGTCATTTGTGTGCAAATATTTAAAAAACGTCAAAAAAAAATATCAATTCAAGCTTTTTTTAAAATATTTATTTACTCCAAAAACACAATTCATCTACCCCAAACAAACACAACACGAATGCTATCTGGTTCACCAGCTCGTACGAGTGCACTTTTTTCCCAATTCCCATCGAGCGGGCCAAAATCCAAAGTTGATGAATATAATTCCAAATTGAATCCCGAATACTTTCGGCACAGTGTCCAAATCAGAAGCGGCAGTTGGAAAAATTTATTTAGAAAACTTTCTTCCCCTCCCCTCCACACACTGGCGCTTTATCTGGTGGCTTCTTCCCTGTCCCACTCTGAATGCCAGTGCGAGTTGACGGTGAGGCATCGGGAAAAAGAAAGAGGCAACGAAACAGAAAAAAAGGCGAATCTCTTTGCAAATAGTTTGGCACAAAACTTTTCCAGCTCGAAGAGCTTTATAAAGTGCACCGCATTGTGTACAACATCGCCGTACATGGGGACGGCCAGTTTCGCCAGCTCGGAGCGCAAAGCTGGGCGGCGGGTGCGGGAGCCCTGACGAATGCAAAGAGGTCACCTGCTTCATCAATTTCTTATCTTCACCTGTGCCTTTACAAATGCCAGGGCTGTGTGTGAATGTGCCACCGTTGTGTGTGTGGGCCCTTTTCCAACGGACGAACAACAGCAGCAGCCTGTTCCGACGTTCCGATGTTCCATTTGCTGGGTGACAATTTTTGAGTGAAAGAAAAAGGAAATAGCGGCACAGCCAGCCAGTGGTACGTGGTACAAACCGCAGTGCGCTATAAATCATCTGCGGTAGGATATTAACGACACACCGGACCCGCCAAAAGAGCGCCCGACGCTGAGGCGAAGGACACTGTATTGCCATCATCATCAACCCACTCCCCTCTCACCAAAAACTGCAGCTCCAAGATCGACTTTGGGCGCTCGCGGTTCCCCCAAAAGTGCTATAAAACAAAAACTTTTTCCCGTCCCTTTGTGCGAACGGAGTGGTGCCACTGCCGTACGCGTTTGCCGATAGCACTTTTCGGCACACAGTGCGAGTGCGGGGCCACCGAACCCCTTCCGGGCGTGTTGCCAACCTCCCCACCCCCGGACGGCAAAGCGCCAAAGCGACCCGCTTCATTGTAAAAGTGCAGAAGTTAAAATGAATTTCACCAAAGTTTAATGAGGTGTGTACAGCCGGCCGTGCAGCAGCGCTCTCGGGCCATCTCGGGGTAGCTGGGGGAGGGCAGCCAGGACGGCCAGAAAGTCTTTGACAGGCCTGGTGCCGTACCCGTACACCAGTGTGCTGCTGCCGAAAGTGTGGGCCGAAAGCGCCGAACCAAGCCGTGTCGATTATCACGAAAAAGATGGCAAAGGGGACGGGCAGCGGAAGGACAAGGACAATGGTAAAGGGGAAATGGGTTGCATCCTTCGCTTTCCGGTACTTTTCCTGGCGTAGCGGAAAATACAATTGTGGTAATGCGGTGGGCTCTAATTCATGTGTGAATGTGCTTTCTCGTGAAAGCAGCGCTGCCAGTGAAAACGCTCCAAGAGTTTCTGTGCCACACTGCCAGCAGCGCCTGTGTGTGTGTGAGGGGCGGGAGGGGAAGGGAGGGTCCCTTATCTCGTCTTTTGCCTCATTCAAGAATGGGGGTGGGAAAATGTGCAATGGAAATGTGCATAGTTTATCTCGTTGCTCAAGCGACTGACGAAGGAAGGAACGATTCCCTCCCCTCCCCCTCCCCTCCCCACCCCTTTCCCGAGCTTAAGCCCGACAATACCATGGGCCCCAGGAAATGCACCGACTCCACACTCGCCCGGGCCGGAAATGCAGCCGGTGTGAGATAGTGCGATGAGAAGGGGGAAAGGAGGTGAAATTGCATTGTAAATTGGAAGATTTATATATTCCATTCAATGGATTCTGCTTCACTGGCAAAACCATGGGGGGTGGGGGGGGGGGGTTGGGAGGGCAGTGTATTGCAGGCGACATCATTTTGTTATTCGCCTTTAGCCGCCTGTAACTCTCCTACCTTCCAGCCAGCACCAAACTTCTTTGCCTGCTTGGATGTGGGGCTTTGCGCGTTGCTAAGGACCGGGTTTCCACCCCTGGTTGCTTCGCCACCTCCACCACCAAACGAAACTTTTCCACGCTCATCCTTCGCAGCGGATTTCGGGAAGGGAAGGCGCACGTGCCGAAGGAAATGCATCTTGCCAGTGTAGTATCACGCTCGTGGAGAGGGAGAGAGAGAGTGAGAGAGAGAGAGCGATCGTAATTGAATAGATTTAAGTGACACATTTCGCCACATGCTGATAAGCGTTGGTTCCTTTGCGTATCGTTATTTTTCTTGTTTTTTTGTGTGTGTATTTATGCTTCGCACAGCAGATGCGTTCAGGTGTGACGCTGTTAGTGCGACATATTTTTCATTATTCTGCTTCTGCTCACGTGTGTGTGTGTGTGTGTGCAGTCGTGTGTAAAGTGCAGTGGATTTACTATCACTACCTTCCTGCAATTGCATCCACATGGCAATCACAGTCGTACAGCTTGTCTGGCAAAATCGAAGAACTGTGCTGTGCAATACCTGACAAGATGCTATCTGGACAGCAGTGTCTGATGGCTCATGTTTCTTTGGTATTTAGTCGTGTTTATTCTTCACTCTGAATTACTCTCTAATGGAAATCGCAACTCATTTTTGTGCATTTTTAGCGACAAAGATTGGACTAGATAGGTTCTAGAATTGGGCAACAAAATCGTCCCATTTTAATGAGTAGCATACGTTTCTATAATTTAATGGTAGCATTTTATCACAAGAATTGACATAAAAGACAACCCAAAACCTTACATCAACAGTGCATAAAATTGTTAAAAATATTTCCTATAAAAACTCCGCTTCAAACCTGCACAAAAAGAACCATTCTGCCCCTAATAAACCGCTCAAACGTTCCATAACGATGATAAGCTCGTGCAATCATCATCGCAATCAACCCATCCACCTCCAGCAACCGTCCGCCCGATCCTCCTAAGCCAGTCACAGTGAAAGGATTGGGTGCCGCGACTAAATATCCCTACATCCCAAAGTTGTTCCTACTTATAATCCTAATTTATATTCTTTCCCTCAAACGACTCCACCGACTAATCCTACGAACGATGGTACGATCCCACCCCCCTCAAAACCGTCAGCAGTCCGTCTTCGGCCGGCAGCTGGCATTGTCCTTTCGGATAATCCTTTCCCTCCTGCTCGGGACTCTAATCGGTGGTAATTATTCATTGTCGATCGAGGATTTCGCTATCCCCCGAGTCGTCGTCGTCGTCGTTCGTCGTTGCTGGCAGGCTAACGAGTCGGGTAAAACTCGGCCTCCGGTAAACGGATTGTCACCGCACTTGAGTTTGTCCTTTTTTTTTTTTGGTGTTACTCCAGCTTCACTCGCACTGATTACAGATCCATTTCGCACCGATCGATCCCGGGGAAGTGTTGGGGAGTTGTTTTTCTTTTTTTTTGTTTCATTTGCTGTGTTTTCCCCGAGAAAGGCCAGAAACAAAAAGGACCAAACAACCTTCCCTGTTTTAGGGCACTGTGTACCTAGACAAATAAAATAATCCAAGAGTAAACGAAATCCTCCGTCCGTCCGAAATCGAGAATTGTCAGAAGTTTTAGATTAATTAAAAATATATCCCCATTACACTCGCGATCTCCATCCGGATCCCCTTGCCACAGAGTGCCCTCACCCCAAACCCCCCCCCCCCCCCCTCCAAAGTGGGTCGGATAATCCTTTCGCTTGAGGAACCCCATGAGAATGGGCACGAAACAAATGAGGGTTGCCCGGGATCTTGACAACGATTTGTGTTAGGCAGAGCAAAAGAAAGTTGAAAAGGACCAGCGCGCCGAGATATTCTGGACGGCTGCGGTCACCCACATCCTCCACCGTGGATCCACCGTGGCGTTGGGGATGACGCCGTTGCGAAAAGATTGATGAATTACAACCACTAATTATTCTGATCGGTACAAATGGTACTCACTTGTTTGTGTGCCGCTTCACCCCAACCTGGGTGGGTTGAAGTTGTTAGGTGAAGGGTTGTTAGGGAAAATACAACACAAAAACCACCACCACCACCTCCTGTTGTTTAAGCAATGGGGTGTAGAGGAGTGAGAGTAGTGGAGAAGAGCAAATACCACACTTGTACAGCAGTTGGAGTGTTCAGCAGCAAAAGCCAACAGAATGGGACTCATCCTGAATGACTTGCCACTCACACACACACACACACACACACACACAGCAGGAGTCGGGATGATGATAAAGACGTTTCCTGTTTTATTGCCATCGGCTGTACGGCTCGGAGCTCGAACACAACGCTCGGTTTTCTTTCAATTGGAATCGATTTTTATTTATTCTTTGCTGGTTTTAT
>AXCO02005973.1:0-18236 GCA_000473525.2 Anopheles melas | reverse complement strand
TGTGTGTGTGTGATGTTTTAAAACACTAATGGACCTCGAGTTCACCTGGATCGTTAGCAGTTGGTTTGGTGCAGTGGTTACATTTCCACTTACAGCAGGTGATTGGAATCGTTAGCAGATAGGGCAGGCAAACTTTTACAGCTGTTTGAAGTCCAGAGTTACGAAAATGCTTTTATGTAGTAACAATTTTGGTCTGAAACAGTAGCAAAATGATGAAAAAGTTGGCATAAGTGGTTCATTTATTTTGTTCAAAAAAGCTTGAGTTGAAGTGAAATGTTTTAATCCAAATAGATAAAATTTGGTTTAAATTCCTTCTACAAAATAAATCAATCAAATTCAATTCAAATAAATTTGTTGCTGAACGATTCGGGAAGTAATATTTTTTACTTTTGCAAAAGTTTATCAAACCGAACTGAAATCGCGTCTCGCGGATATATCCTTTGGTGTGTCATTTTGCAAATGCTATTGACACTACCAATCTACTTAATCCCTGTCTTCGCCTGAAGGTGTGCAATAAAAAATACTTAGCGCCCAAAGGTATGCAATGTTAACGTATGTACTTTTTAAGCGATTCGATGGAATAAAACTGCTTCAAACGATAATCAATCGGGCAGCGTTTCCCTTGCAATGGTTTCCAACACTACAATATCCTTGTATCGGATCATTCTACTGCTACTAACTGTATCGTGCAGCAGCTCCCGCTAGGCACCAGAAAGTGGTGAAAACATTCCCGCACCCTTAGCGTAAATCTCATTTCGAAAAGTGCGCGAAAGTGGGTAATGAATTACTTTCACCACCGCACAACACTCCTCTGCCACCATCACCAGCACGCTCGCTAATCTACGACAACGAGGTGGAACAAGCATGGTGGAATTTTTCCCGCCAGCAAACCCGAAAAACATACAAACACTCACCGGTACCGGAGTCCCCCTGTTGTGGACAGGCTGAAAGAAATGGGTTTTTTGCTTCTTCCTAGTTTACACTCTCCCTCTGTGCTTGCCTTTTTTCTGTCTACACCAACCCACGCTATATGTTTGATCTTGCGCAACGAATGTAATAAATTACTTTCGAAATAATATATATAAATACATTCTGCCGCCATCACCGAACATAGGTTAATGGTGGGGGGGGGGCGTGCGCACTCGCCCGCGAAGGCTTGTACGGTGAGACGGTAGAATTTAGTCGTTTCCCTTCACTCACCCCAGACCGCTGCGTTTCCCTGCTGCGAACACAATATGGCGCACCGAAATCCATCGCGCCAACTGTGGCGAAGGCGTTCGCGGAAGGCACACGCGCTCTAAAATCTAAAGCCCACGTTATCGGATGGTGGGCAAACATTGGCAGACAAAAAAAAAATTACACGAACAGCTTGACTCAACCGGCCGTACAGTAAACTTTTCCACAAGAATGTTGCACATCCCGCTGAAAACCGATGGCTCCATCATTTGACCAAAACATTCTAGCGTTCCTTTACTGTTTTGGCTGCTACATGAAGCGAGTGGCGCTACACACACACACATACAACAACAACAACAACAGCTGCAAAAAAGCACAACCGTAGCGAAAAGGTTCAAAACCATTAACCACTTAAATTTATTGCTGAAAAACATAATTCTTCGGAACGATTACGGGCTGGGAAATAAATTAAGTAACGATGCCTGGACTCGTCGCCATCGTCGTCGTCGTCATCCAGGGCAGCCACAGCACAGCCTTCCCGGTGTTCATCCACATGCACGTGATGGGTGGGAAACTCGAAGAGCGGGGGGGGGGGGACATGGGAAAAAACCCATTCGTAAAATAATTTCTCTTACCCGCACTCCGCCCGTCCTCCAACAGCAACAAAGCAACAACATTTCTTCAAACGCTTGCCAAAAAGCGCTCAAACGAAATTAACACCGCTGTGGAAAGTAATTTTTCGGTGAATTCTTGTTGTTGCTGTTGCCGTTTGTGGTTCTGCTGCGAAGCCCTGGATTGTGCCGGTTGCTTAGGAGAAGCGGACCTTACCCAACTGCCTCCCAAAACTTACCCCTCCGCGATACGTTCCGATGCCAGCACCACTGACGGGTTGGCTATTAATCTCGGTGGATGGAAAAATGGATTTCTCTGCTCAGCACTGGCAATGGGGAGTGGCCACTGTGCAGGGGTTAATTGAAGCCTCATCGGCAAAACGGTGCAGGGAAGCTGTGATGAATCCGCACCACAAACACATACGAAATTGCTTGGGCGCATAAATCTTGCAGTTTGTGGTGGTTGATATGGTTTTGAAAAATTGACGTACCTAATTGAGCATATGTCAGCGTTTCTTTGGTGTAAAGGTGCAATAATTTTATTCTTTATTAGACTCTAACACGCTTAATGTACATTTTGCATAAATCTAGGCGTTTTAAGTTATTAATGTGCCGTGATTAAATATATCATTTCCATCAAACGACTTGAAAAGTATAATTTAATACAGAATAAAATCTGCTTATCAAGAAACTTTAAAATTGAACTAATCCAGGTTCAATAGTTGCTTAAAACCGTAATAAATAAGATAACATCTAATATTGCATACCTTGAGGTGCCCATTGAAGCCGTCCAATGATATAGTTTAGTACGTCACGACAAGAAGTCGTTATACAGCTAAAACGCTGAGTTTTTTGCTGAAGATGGTCGTTCATTCCGTGCATAACATTAGGCGTTTCATCGCACAGCTAGCATTATAGAAGCAAAATTGCAACAATTGATTGCAATCGTTCAATAACTTCGAGGTAAGGATCACTTCCAGCCACAAAACTGCGTTTCTGATAGTTCACATTAGCAGGCAGCGAGTGCAACCACAAAATTATTATGTAATAAAAGCACTATTTATTTACCAGTCATTTCCCACTAAATGGGTTCCATTACACTGTCAATTGATTCTTTATTGCGATCAACTAAACCCTTTCCTAGGATCAGATTATGACGTCATGTAGTTGATTCTTTCCCGAGAGCTAACCACATCCGGCGTGTGTAGCGTCGGATGGGAATGGGGAAGGAAGAGTTCGTTTCTGCTTGCCTCGAAATCGCTGCAAACTAACCGATGGTGCCGTGCAACAATTTGTTACCACATCCACCAACCGAAACCGAACGGTTGTCCACTCGGGATTGCAGAAACAACAGCAACATTGCAACAAAAAAACAACACACACACACACACATGTAAACTACGCTGTCCATTAGTACACCTTTTACCCGCCAACCTTACCAGTGGGATGAAGTTTTCCAGGGCGTTTAGCAGCAGCATTTTCGGCCTCATCCAGCAGCTTACGGGGCGAGTTTGGGTGCAAGTTTTGCGGGAGAAAAAGCGAGCAAACCCCATCGCAAACCACAAACTGTCCGGTTCACTAATATTCTCCACCAAAGACCCTATCGACCGGTAATGGGTTTCGGTTTGGGTTTCCTGTATTAACTTTTTTTTTTGCTTTCCAACGCTTTGTGGTGTAGCAGAATTTTTGGTACAATTTTGGCCACTTTTTTGGTTCAATCGACTCTTGCCTCTCCCAATCGATCGCAATCGATTAACGCAACGTTACACTGCTGCGTGTGGGATGTAGCGACAAAGTTGTAGGCCTTCGATCGAAGCTGTACTTTGGTTTTGGGTATGTAAATTTATTCAACCTGCAGGCAAGCTATTTTGACTTTAAACGATCAACCCGATCAAAAAACCACACCGTAAAGTGTGCTCATACTACAACACCATACTTCTTCTCTCTTTTCTCCCTCCTCTACCACAGTGGCACCAATCCCGTCGTGATAGCTTCACCGGCCGAGCTGGCAGGCATGACGCTGGAAAGACGTCTCACGTCCTACGACTGGGAGAATCAGTTCGAGAGCTTCCAGGACGCCACGCGGCAGGGTTCGTTCAAGCCGCTCTGCTGGACACCGACCAACACGATGCTACCGGTAGGTAAAACGCCCCACGTTAATGCTCCCGAAATTTCCCACCAAACAGGATCGGTATTTGGGAACTGGCATGTGTTTTAAAAAGGGTTTAATGCAAAAAAAACAACCCAAACACAAAGTATTGCTAACGGTAATGGTTTGAGCTCGAGAAACAAAGCAAGGTTTTTGCAGACATGGGTTCGCTCGGTGAGTTTTCAATTGACAGCTATTTTGGAAAGAGGATCTAATGCAAAGGGCCAGTGCTTTGCCTTACCTGTGTTCTACAATCTACCCGAAGGACAGAAAGTTTGGCTGTCCTTTACCCATTACACACATACTGCACATGACAGCTTATGACAGGGGCATACGGAACGAGTGGGCGTGGAGGGAACACGTGTGCGGGATTTTCGTCCCACAGTAGTGACACGTAAGCCCAGTTTTCCCTTCCCAAAACCAACAAGCCCCTAACAGTAGGTCCCTTATAGAGAAACATACCTAACGATGGAAAAGGAAATAAAACTTTTAAATAAGCCCTCGCAAAAATGATAATGATAACATATAATTCCCCACCGGAGCCATTTCTAGTAGGCTGGCTGAAGGGTTTAGGCTCCCTTACTTGCCCTTTCCGTGCGTATATTTTTTTGTGTGGTTACAGTACGTGCGTTCTTTAACACACAACCAGCGGTGGAAAAGGAAGTAAAACTATGAAGCAATTGCATGAGCCCACATACAACCCCTGGGGGTGTCCCCCACAAAACCATGCAACACGTGCTGTGTGGAGGAAGATTTCGATGAATTTCCCGCATGGTTTTAGCCGTTCTAATATGACGCTCACGCACGACACGCTTCTCTTTCTCAGCTAGATGCTGGTTGCGTGTTTTCATACACACTTTAATCCCTTGAAAAAAAAATCGCTCTCCCTTGGTAAAACTACCCGAAGCATTGCGCATTAGTTTCGTTTTACAAATGAAGGCAAATCATTACGAGTCCCGTGAGTACTGGTACCCCTTCGGTGTTGGACAGATCTGTGGTCTTAACGTACGGATTTCAAGTGAAATAAATGAGCTTATCATGGTAAAGCGAACAAACAACAAAGCTAATGCTTGTTTATGGTTGAGACAAACAAAAAAACAAAAAACAAAAACACGCAAGTGGGTAGTGTTTTGTTAGTGCACAAGCACATCTTGTGTAAATGCTAACCAAAAAAAGAAAGACCTAAAACAAGCGTAAAAAACCCGAGGCGCCTTTCGAGTGGCAATTGGCAAGGCGCAAACGGGCGATGCACATGAGCTGCACAAAGATAGTAAGTTTGGTAAGAGCTCATCATAAGATGCACAAGCACACACACACACACACAAACACATTATTTCAGACAGCAAGAACAAACTCGCGTGTAATGAAGAACTGTTGTAAAAGAAACGCGTCCCAGCACAGCCTCTCCAGACCAACATCAAAGCGAAACGCAGTGTCGCACTAAACTCTGTACACGAAGGAGGGATCTAGATAAGAACGAAAAGTACATACACACATGGGTGTGTAATCACTTACCAGAGATAAGTGATTTTTGTAGCTTTTCTTTAAACACACATTTTCCACCCAGCAGCACTATGGACGCTGTTCGACCAAAGGCAAAATTGAAGTTTTGTTTGTATTTGTTTTTAAATTTTACATTTTAATTAGTTTTAGTTTCTTCTACAAAACAGATGTCTCGTTTTAAACGTTTCATTAGCTGTAAAGACTTCTTTGTAGTTAATTCAATCCTATGATGGCATATTATGGATAGGCCATATTATGGAAAGGCCATATTATGGAAAGGCCGTATTATGGAAAGGCTTTATTGAACGCCTAAATATATGCATCTTCATAACTTACTACATTTTTAAGAATAATTTATTTTTTCTTCAAAAATAACGACCAAATCACATTCAAGTGCATGATTTAAATACAAAAAATGTTAAAATGAAATAATCTAAAACAAATAACAGGTATTTGCTAAACAAAATATTATTTTTAGCTCGAACGCTAAATATTACTTTTGGACCTCTTTTTCCATGCTAGTGCTCATGGTGCCCGTAAAGAAAAGGGACAAGGGTACTGGGGCATTACTGGTACCTCGCTCTACGACAGCCCAGCGTTAAGCGCTAATGAGAGGCAAACCGTGCCCGACGAGGTCGCATTGTTTCGTACACGCTCACCAGGAATGCTTGCCCAAGAATGACGAGAACGACTTCTTGTATACACATTGAGCGTCAACATCAGAACATTACGTACATGGTTGCGCCCGCCCGTGTTTCTACGGAAGTGTGTGTGAGAGAGACTTGTGTTTTTTTTTTATTTGTATGAGTGTGTGTATTGTGCATTCTTTATCTCTGAAACATCGCCAGTGGATCAGCATTGCAGTTGCACCAAGCAGATGCACCAACTCCGGGCATGTGACAATGTACCTGTCTGTTTGTTGTCTGTTTTTTTTTTTTTTGGTTCTAAAAGCTAAGTTTTTGGTATCTTGTTGGACTCGGAAAAAATGACAAGAGATTTACATTATTATTTGCTGTTGTGCCGTTTTTTGTGTATCGCAACAGTGAGCTGATACTTGGATGCTTTTCGGGGACCCACGCAACCAACCCCAACCCAAATGTCAAGCATGATAACCGAAACATCAAAGGCGTCTCGGTTCTGTGTTTTTTAGCCGGTTGCAAGTGAGTGAATTGAAAAATTGCCTTCTGCATGACACGGTCTGAGTAATGTCAATGTCTTCCTATTCTATGGTTAGCATACTAACATTTTTCTTGTCGTCTGATGTTTGAGAAACGCGGTTTCAATAGGGTGTACTTAATCACGTTCTGGTTGTTTTACATTTTTCCACCACCCAGGTTGCTTTAATCGAAAATGTGTTTAATTAGCGCCTAAATGTATGCTTCGTTCTATACTAGCAACGGCGCCTCCTTCTGGTACCAATTTGAGAAAGTATGCAATCGATAGTCTGCAGCACATGAAGACCAATTCCCAAATGTAAATTCAATTCTTTGCACAACAGTTTCAGAGAATCTTTATTCTTTACTGTCTTTTCTCAACGGGACACCCGTTCGCCTGCGCGTTCAGTAAAATCAAGCGACATGCTTCATCGGTCCATTTCTTGTCACGGCACCAACTAAGCTACTTGAGAGTGAGAAAAAAATCGGGACGAAAAAAAACCCGTACCCACCACTCCAAACTGTGTAGCCCGAAGAGCCCCCCGAGAGCGGCCTGCTATTATGCTCGATATGTTGTAATGTCGGCGCATCCCTTTGATGTTTGTTTCAAAAGCACTCGCCCAGCTCCTCACTACTCCTTTTGTTATTTGTCCTTTGGCAGTGGGCGCAGGAGAAGGAGAAGCAAGAGGTTGCTTTTCTTTTCAAACCAAACGCGCGATGAGATGGAACGGGGAGGCAGTGGCTGTTGATGATGATGATGATGATGATGGTGATGGTGGTCGAGACATTTTTTAAGTACCCAACCTCAAACCATCTCACCACTATCCCTGCTCCCTATGTACTTTTTGCCACCCTTCCTATCGCTCTGACTGTGTGCATTTATATTTTGCCTCTGTGTCCAGACATCAGAGGCCGCTCTCATCCTGTTGAATGGATAAATGGGCTGCACGCGGGTGAAACGCGATACCAGGGCGCCTGGGGAGAGGAAAACAAGACGTAAGAAAAACACTTGTGCGCAAAGGGAACTATATCATAAACTGTACTCTCCTCCTCTTCTGGAGGGAGTGGTGTGAGTGGAGCAAGTAGAAGTAGAACGACAGGTACTTGAAGCACTGCTTCCGCCTTGTTTTTCTCCTGAAAGCCGCCCCGCGGGCACGCGTGGTGCAATGGCCTGCTGGAGGCTTGGTGCAACCGCTTTCAGCCGACTGAAAGAAATAGGAACGTCATAATAAAACCATTGATGGTAATGATTAGAAGAAACTGTGCGTGATTGCTTTATGAAGAGCCAGCCCTAGCGTTCCAGTGTGTGTGTGTGTGTGTGTGTGTGTGTGTGTGTGTGTATGTGTGTGTGTGTGTTGGATGGAGCATTAGATCTTCTCGTTTAGATGTTTCTCAGCCTGTGCGCTTTCCTAAGGATAGTCCCGCTTGTGCTGTAGTTTGAATGATTCAAAAAAGAGAACACATCTACTTCCACGTTCAGAAAAACGCAATTCTGTTAATAATCTTTTAGCATTCTTTCCCCTCAACAAGGACTACCGCAAGGCCCCTAGGTTTATAAATATTACATTTTTAATTTTTTTATTTGCCGTTTCTTCAAAACATTCCTAGATGTGCCCACGCTTCCCTTCACCACCTTGCTAGCAAATGGTCGCAATTCAACCATTTACTCCAGTGGTTCAACAACTGCGGGAAAGTAGAAAAAAGGAGGCTTAAGCTTCAAACGGAATAATTGAGGCGCAAAAGTTTGTTTTCCCTGTGTCCACACCACTTCAGCGCGAAGGAGGTTAATGTTTTGGGGTGCTTCTTGTTTTTAACATTTCTTCAGCACGGCATGGTTTTAATTTCGTCTTTTTTTTCAAACCCTACGTGTGTTTGCCTGTGACCAGTCGAGATGGTCAGCAATTCTTGGAAGAAAACCGGAAGGTAGCGTGGGGAGAGTAGAAATTACAATTTTGCAGAGAAACTGTTTGAAGCAACAACAACAACGGGCAAAAAAGAGAGTCTCAGATGAAACCGAGAGCTCGTTAAGAAGTTTTTACATCTCAAGTAGTGCTGCTGCACGGATTGTAAAGATTCTGTCGCTGCAGTAGGAAACTTTGCTCGGCTTGTTTTTTTTTTTTGTTTGATATGGGAAAAGCAAGCGAGCAAAACGCTCAAGTGCAGCACTCCCTCACTGTTGTCGAGAGTGCATTCTTACCCGGCGGAAGTGTGTTGTGTGCGCGCAGGAATCTTAAAACGGCACCATCGTTTAGAGTTAATTTATTTTAAATGCCAATTATTCGCTGCATTGCTTAGGCGCAATCCGCATCCGTTAGCGGATAGCCAAGACATAGTTTTGGGGGAGCTTTTGTTCTGAACAGGATGTATAATTAATGGAGGTAACGGTTTTAAATGAAGCTTTCTTGTTGTGCAGTGTGCCTACATTTAGGCGCTCGGTGCTTGCCGATCAACATCTTCCTGAAGCGCCATTAAAATAGCATTCTTAGAAAAGAAAACAAAACGTACCAGCATGAAACAGCAAATATGAAACTTTTATCCCTTCCTTGAGTTACACAAGAAAACTCTCTCACACACACAGCACGGGTTCGGTCTCGTTAAGAAATAGTTTTGCCAGTCGCTCCGAGCTCCGTGAGCGGCGGTGCAGTCGTGCAAATGGTGCCAGTGTAATTGGTATGCGGTTACAAGTATCCATCCATCCGCTCTGCGCACCCCGCAGCCGTGCCTGACGGTCCCTGACTCGATGTGACGTGCTCGTCCAACGTCCATCTCCATTATTTGACGGATACCATCCTAACTGCTTCGAATAGTGTGGCCGCAAGCCATGAAAACGGTACCCCGAAACTCATACCGTGCACGAGTGAGAGAGAGAGAGAGAGAGAGAGAGTCAGGGCAAAATAAAACGCAACCTCACATTCCGGCACTGCAAATGAAAAGTGCACGATGCAACTTCCGCTCCTCCCGGACCGGCACTCTTCTCCTTTTGCTCTGGTGGTCCAATCCAAGCTTACGCGTCTCGGAGGAAACTCGTCTTGAGAGGGCTAACGAATTGGAACAAATGACCAGAACGTTTCCATGTTTTATCAGTACAATTTCTCTGCCCACATTCTGCCCGGTGTGTTGCTTATGTATCCTGCTGTTTTTTTTTTATTACGACATTTTGTGGCTAGATATGAGTGGTATCATTTACCAAACCACCGAGCGGAATGATTCCACAGAAAATGAAAAGGAAAAAAACGCGGCTCCAACTATTCGAACACAGTTTCCATCCGCACCATTCAGAAGATACACTTTGGTGTACGGCCATCGGAAAGGCGAAACAAGCACGAAGCACCAGAAACATTTAAACAGAGTAAAGTGGGTTTTGCCAACGTGCGAAACGTGATGAAATTTTCAATTCGATAAAATTTCGGTTCACTTTTTGTGGCCCGTGTTTTTACCCCCCCCCCCGCCGCTGCTCATGTGGATTAAACTTTTCTTTATCCGGTGTTTTTACTCTCCCCGTTCCTCTCATCCCCCAGGGCATCGAGTCGGAATCGTACGGTAGCAACGTCACGCGCCACTGGAAACCGGTGGACAAGTGTCGAAACATTCACACCAACCTGGTCACCGATGCGGGCCCGAACATGATCGATATGCCGGCGATGGACGACCACGAGTCGACCAACATGATCGACATCGATCTGAAGGCAAAGATGTCCCGCAGCGGTCAGCAGACGCCACCGACCACCAACCATCGGCAGGTCGGCCGGAGCACCGGTTCGACGCTGGCCGAATCGTTCGTCGCCCTCGCGGTCGCGGCACTGCTCGGGTTTGCGCTGCAGTAAGGCAGGCACGGTGCCACCGGAGGGGCGTATGGGATATCAACCAAACACACGGAAAGCAATAAAATACCACAAATCGCTCTTATCGACGGAAGCTCATTAAATGCCCGCGTAAACGGAAACAATATTGTACGTGCACGGAGGGTCGGTAGGTACGGTTTTTGGGGAAGGGTTACGAAGAATGAGTTGCTCGCTTATCTGTAAATATGTCATGTATCAAACGTGCCCGGCAGCAGCAACAGCAGCAGCAGCAGCAGTGGTGTCATATGTATAGGTGAAGCTGCATGACGGGCACAACGAGCGGTAGCGCATGTATATAATCACACTGATCATGTAAAACCATCTAATATTAGCACCGTAAGGAGAGGAAAAAGGCATAAAAAAAGGAAGAAAAAAAAAAACAATATCCGGAGCATTCGAAATGAATTCAGCTGCATCCGACACACAGTCACCTTCATGGACATTGTAGAGCGTTGAGTAATATTTAGTGCTTGATTTAGGAAAGTGTTGTATGTTTTCTAGTATTTCTGTTTTTTTATTCTTGCTTTCGTTGAATGCTTTTCTATTTTGCTTTTCTACACACTGTATTTATCAAAGCAAATTAGTATGCTACTTGTCAAAGACGTATCATCAGCATCATCAATTATCATCGACACACCGTACGAAACCGTTAGTTCCTTTTACGATACAGAATAGAAAAGGGGACTAAGGTACTAAGGTGAATAGCGTAAATGCAGGCGCGAATACAATTGTGTAATGTCTAAGCTAAAACAAACGGATAAAAAAAAACTTCAACACTCAAACCACAAACCAAAGTGATTATGGAATAAAATGTCAAACAGATAATTAGTGGGTTTGCTTTCATTTTGTGATATTAATATTTCATGTCATGTACTACTACATACGTGATAAACTGGTAAGTATGATTTTTAAAAGCTAAGGCAGCGTTCCGGCACCAATCCTGCCCGATGTTTTATAGATCTATCATGATGCACTGCAATTCACCTTGGAAATGAAGCATTTTCATAGTTTAAATGAATATCCATCTACAGGGAGAAGCTTCAACAAATAATTTACTAGTAATTCACATCAATAATAATACGGAAAATCATTCCAATTTCATATTGAAAAATGTTATTCAATGGAATTAGTTGTGATTTTGTACAGGGTTTTTTTTACACTGCACATCAACTGGTTGCTGTGATGCGTTAAGTTCTATCTACTGTAGCTTTGAAGCGTTTGACAGTCAAGGTACTCTCAGCACAGGTGGGTATCGAACATTACAGACAGAATCAACTGACATGTTCGACTTGATGTTTGTCTCGTTTGTTTGTTTGTGTCTGACAGTGCACCTCCCTATGATTATATGGGTTTGTTAGATTCGGATGTTGTGTTGGATAGTTTAAAAAGTTTAATAATAAAAATATATTCAACTACGGTGGAACTGCCAATACGACTTTAATCCGTTCCAGTTACTCACTCGTTGTACGAAAAACTCGTTATGTGGAGCACCAGAACGCATCAGAAAAAATGGAAAATATCTTCATATTACGAATGATTTTGGTTTTATTTACAGCTCACTGTTACTTTTTCATTAATATTGGTCCATTTTCATTTCCAGTTATTTGAATAGATGGTCGATTGGTTATGTTATTTCTTTAATATTTCTCGAAAATTTCTCGTTATAAGGGATACTCGTTATGAGTGACTCCACTGTACATTTACATGTTTCCATACTTTCAGTCGCTTACACTTCTTTTCATAGCTCTAGAATGAAGAACAGAAGTTTTTTGTACCTGTTTTGTAAAATACATACTACTATGATTTACCATATTTTTTGTTAAACATATGTATAAAACATCAAAACATATTGTCCCTATTGTGCATGTCTAAGAAACGTAAGTCTAAGTTTGAAATTGACCGAATATCCTGATAGGAAATAGCAACATGCATAAAAGAAATTAACCTTAACAATTTAGAAACGAAAAGATGGGTAGACAAACGGCTATTGAGTTTTATCGATTCAATTCGGAGATTACCATAAACCATTGGTTTCATAAGAAAACTGCTAGATACACACTATTCGCATAACAATGTTACCATCTCTGCCAACGTTCGGCCAGCCCATCCAAGGAGAGAGCGAACTCAATCAAGTTATGAAATCAATTTCATTCCTCAATAAGCTCTACTCTACCATTCGTAAGCAACCGCCACGCATCCAAGAGAATCCTGCTCGAACGGTTCACTGTTTTAATCCTTATCGTTCGTTCAAGTACCGCCTTCAGCACCGTTGCATCCTTCTGCCTATTGGTGAATAATTGCAATGGATGCGTTTTCCTCTGCGCTCAAAAGGCGCCCGAACAAGGCTACCACGCAAAAATAACACTACACACACGCTGGTTCCCTTTACCCTCGGATCCTCACAGCAAACAACAGCGAACCAACAACAACAACAACGGTGCGCTGTTAAGCTGCCCACCACCGTTCCAATGCGATTTTACCCCGGCAAAACGGAGCGAATATTTCATCATCACCAGAACGTCCGATCGAATCGACTCGCTGGGTGCACCCGTAAGCAACCGTAGTCCTTGCACTGCGTTGCCCATTGGCATTAGCAGAATCCGTTGTTTGATGCAGCACGCCTTGCAACAACGGTTGGACGGTGCAGACGCCTTGCGCGGACTTGCACTGGGCCACAAACTGATAATTAATCTTCACTACCTCAGTCCACCATCATCCAACCCCCCCTTCCCTTACAGATCCGATCCGGCGCGTCAACGGTTGGTGTTGGTTGGTGCCGACCGCACACCAAATCCCTCCGGGAACGCATACGCTTCGATGTACACACCGGCTGCGGGCCTCGTGCGCGTAAATTATGCACCTTTTCGTCCAAGCACAAATGAGTTCGTCATGACACGCGAAGGGAAAGAGTAATTTCCCCCCGGGCCGGGCGCAGGAACCGAACCTGCGGATGGATCGAAGCCAAAAACGCAATTCATCAGAGAATAGTTAATTCAGTGCGGGTACAAGTATGCTCTCCCCCTTCGCATGTCGTGGGTGGTATGCGTGTGTGTGTGTCTGGCTTGTGTGCGTGTGTTGGAAAAACAGATGAAGGGGATTGGATTTGTAGTTGCGGACCCCTCGGACGCTATATATATTTAATAGATCGCATCGTTACAGTCGGGCGTTTTGAAGCGAAGATCTGCAGCCGTTCCTCTCGGGCACCATTCGAGATGCACAAACGCACGCTGGCCGTGCACTATCGGGATGTGGTCAGATCGAAGGCACGTACGAATGCAAACACACATACCCGGGCGGACAAAATTGACGGTTATGTGGAGCAGTGTAACAATGGGCTGGCCGAGAGAAGACCAGACCGGTGCTAGACGGCCGCCTAATGATACCTGGCAGCCCAGCGGGACGTCTAGACGTCTGACGACCACTAAATTGCTTCGCTGAGGCGTGTATGCAGCGTGACACGTTCTGTATATGTGTGTGTGTGTGTGTGTGTGTGTGTGTGTGTGTGTGTGTGTGTGTGTGTGTGTGTGTGTGTGTGTGCCTTAACGTGCGCGGCACGTAAAAGGTCAATTTAAAGGACGGCTCTACCCATAGTCACCCATTGCTCACACCCCTAGCGGTATAAGTTTGACTGTAGAAGCGGGTTTTTCTTTTTTAGTTTTGGGAGGAAAAAACTCTTTCCGGTTCAAATGAGTTTTCTATTTTACTTTGCCTAATTTGGTGCAATTTGGGGCTGGCTCACGGAAAGGTAATTTTCTACACGCTGTTAAACTGCCGGCGCTGTCAACGGTTGCGTTGAAAAGGTCAAATCCAGTGGTCAGCAGATTAAATTCGTCCAAGTTAAAGCTCATTACAAATCATATGTATATTGGTCGTAAAGGTAAGCGATTAATTGAACTATGAATTTAGATATTTAAATATTGAGTAGAGTTAATTGAAAATTGAAGCGAAGCTTAACGATCGAGTAAATAAACAAGCCACCAATCAAGAGTCAAGTGCCCAATGCCTAGTGCTTTAGTCATGCATAGATAGACTAAGATTGTTCTGCCATATCAGAAAAAAGGTCCATTGATAGACACGTCAACTCTTCCTTGGCCAATTCATTTCTATTCTTTTTATCTATAATATTTGGGCTAAACATGAAATTTTAAATTCATAATATGATATAGTAGTAGAAAGTTTTAATTTGTCATTTTCAGAAATCGTTATGAATAATTCTTTTATTGGGTGTTATCCATTAATTACGTAACGCTAAAACAGAAAATAGCATACTGTACACATAAGCTACCAGAGTGGTTGTTTAAATGCAATATGCGTCAAAAGATTTTATCATTCCACTCTCACTTATCAAATTGTGTGCGTCACGTAATTGATAGATGACGTCTGAAAGAAGTTCTGCTGTTTAAAAAGGCCATTGTAAACCGCCTGATCACAAAAAACGGAGGTCTTTTATAGCCAACACTAAAAGTTTTTTTTTTATAAAAAGCAACATGTAAAACTTACATTAAATCATCCAATGCTTAAGTCACGATTTAATCTAGAGAAAGTCATTTTGCAAGCTTTGCGAATGCTTCATTTTACCAAACACTTTGCCGCCCCCTGACGCAGAAAATAGTTCCGGAAGTGTAGCTGCCGGGAACGGTCGCGACATTTGAGCTGGCAGCTACCTCATACACATGTGGCGATTTGACGGTGTGGCATTTCTTACAGTCATTCAATTTCTAATTGAATATTGCATGGCACAAAAGCGTCTCGTGCACAATTGCCAATGTCATCCGCCATAAGTATGGCTGCAGAGAAGAAAAAAGGAAGAACAGGAAGAAGTAATATTTGGGGCAACTTCGGCGGCGTCGGGGGTTTTGACTTTTGTTCACGGCTGTGGCCGGAAGCGTACAGCGTGATCGGGGGATTGCGGCACGTGCAGCGCCTTGTTAGCGATTGTTAACAAGCCGGCGTGGCCATTGCGTGTCTTTTTGTGTGCCGTGTACGTGTTTGAGTGAGTGTGGGTGCAGGTTGACATGTGCCTTCTTCGTGCTTCCGGAGGCACGTGTCGTCCTTAATCGTTTTATGGACTAAAACTGACGGACCGGCGGCACCCGTTTACTGTCGTCATGATTCATTTTATTTTTATTGAACCTAGCAGCTGCTGATGCCCTGCACCCCGAGAAGTATGCAACAGTAGCATCCCAGGCACGTTCCGCGGGTAGTGCAAAAAAGCCACAAAACAAGTGTCCGTTGTAATAAAACCATTCAGGCGAAAAACTCGCCCAAAAACCAGATGGTTCCCGCTTCACACTTATTACAACGTTGTAATGGATGTCGTTTTAAAAAAAATGCATACCATTCTTTTGGGGCGGTTGGAACGAAACTAAGCCACCGGAGTGTGTACGTGAGGACGTTACACTCAAATACACCCGAGCTGGATAAATCAACCGCACCGAAACCGCACCACTGCAATAAAACTCATCCACTGTCAATAAAGAAAATCTTCAACAAAATGACAGTAGAATATACGTAAGCGTTGCTCTGCCTACTGTCAAGATGCTTCAGACCGAACAAGCAACCCGCTGACGAGATTTATTATTGTGCGTTGTTAGGATATCAATCAATCATACAGCCCGTAGAAGTGATTCCGGTACGCATTCGGAGTCTGCATGCGTAGGAAGAAAGTCGGTCGATTGCAATTGTCTAGTATATTATTATCATTATGATGCGAGAAAATCGAACCAAACTACCCGTAAACATTTCAATACCTTTCCGTGCCGGTCATTACCGGTGTGCGTTTCGCGTGAGGAGGATTTTTACTGACAGTCGAGGAATAAATCATAATTATTACAGGTCCCCGGGCTTTGTGGTCAGGCTTTCCGAAACAGGACAGCTAAATAGCTTTGGATTTGATTGATATGTGTCTTAATAGTAATGATACCTTGACATTTCTATATTCAATCGGTGGGCACATAAACCAATCACACAAATGCAGTAATCACGGGAGCAATTTATGTGCCGTTTAGGTATTTTGTTTATTTACACAGAATTTTAAATACTTTTTCTGCCGTGCAACTGACAAACAATTTAATTTAATGTGTTCAACAAACTTTAATAACAAAAACATTTATTTTGTCAACAATGATAAGGTTAAATTCTTCAAAATACCTTACCAAACAACCTAGTATATCGTATTTTAAATATTGCACAACTTCAGAAGCTTATCGAGGGCAATTAACAAGTAATTGTGTATTTAACGCAACAGTTCCGTTTATTAAGCAAAATAATGTTCCATTGTATACGTAAAAAAATCTAATTGTATAATCTCACTATTTCGGATAATTTATTTTCCGCGTTTCGGTATAACTTTCAAACCTTTAATACTTACCAGCAGTTATTCGTTGTGCAGCAAAATTGAAAGAGAGGGTTTATTTGCGACAGTCACTGTTATTTATAAACTACTCGATCGAGCCGAACACTCGAAATTGAACGAAGAATGTTCGTGGTTCGTTAAGCACGATATGAAGTGACAGGGCTGTGCCTGAACACTAATTTATCCCGTTAGTTTTTCAAGTGCTGATGTAATGGACATTAATTATAGAAATACTATTGTTGTGACGATTTCACAATCTCATGGAACTCGTGCAAGGAATTTTACAACTAGGATTCTTGGTCCAAGGTTCGCAAAAACCTGGGTCGCAAAATTATTGGTTACAAAAATTGTACATTGCTTTGGCATGCTGCAAAAATATTGAGCCATTTGTTGTGATGGTTTTTTTATGATCTGATTTGCTGAGTGTGTTGTAATGAATGTGTTGCAATAGTGTGGTTTGGCTTTCCGAAGTGTGTTACAATGAGTCTATAACTGACAGTGTGGTTTAGCTTTCCGAAATGTGTTACTGATAGTGTGGTTTATAGTTAAAACTGTATAGTAGGTATGCAACACCCTCTTAGCCGCGTTCGACAGGAAGATGCTCAGAAGGATACTTGGTCCGGTATGTGTGGAAGGACAATGGAGGAGCCGCTATAATGACGAGCTATACGAGATGTACGGCGACCTCACTGTCGTGCAGCGAATAAAGCTCGCCAGGCTCCGGGTGGCTAGCCATGTTGTACGCATGGAAACGGACAAAAGTCTTTTTAGGCTGTCCACAAGGACGGAGGAGGCATGGTAGGCCCAAATTGAGGTGGCAAGATGGCGTGGATGAGGCCCCGTCATTAAGACCGGGATGACGGACTGGCAGGCGAAGGTGCGAGACGGTGAGCGGTTTCGGACACTCCTTAGGCAGGCCAAGACCGCAAAGCGGTTGTAGTGCCGGATAAGTAAGTAAGTAAGTTTCCCTTTCTCATCAACTCTGTTACATGCTTATGCTATGCAATACTTCCAGCTGAATTTTACGAGCGCTGTATTTAATTTACGTTAATTCTATTAATTTATCAAGGAGAAATTATGTTTCTAAAAGCAAGGAAACAGTGCCCTATATTTTACAAAAATAAAAATACTGAAAACACTCGTAGTAACGGATAAAATTATGCTTGAAATATAGGCTATGTACAAGACAACGTTTTAATACATTTAAAAACCAATCATCATAGCTCTGAGTAATTGCTAACCAGCGACAGCTGTAATTAAAATAAAAAGTGTACAATCAATTTAATGCAATTTCTTCATCCGGTTTTTTTTAACCATACCAAATGGTCTTTTTCCACAACCAATTGGTAACACAAAGCATATTTAAATCGTAGTTTAATTTGTACCACAAACATAATGCCCTCGTTTCGAACTTTTTTCTTGTATGTATGTGTGTGTGTGTGTGTG